>SJYC01048692.1:0-37127 GCA_006408675.1 Madoqua kirkii | reverse complement strand
AGAAAAAAAAAACCTCTTGGATAAGCTGTCTTATACTGATCACAGGGTATGGCTATCATCTTTGTACTACAAATAACCTGAAAATAAGGAACGCGCCTGAAGAGTGTTATATAAATTAGTTGGAGTTCCAATAGGAAGTACAAGACTTGAATCAGGAAACAACCCACTCCATTCACTGGGCACAGCAGATTTCAAACTTAAGTGCTGAGATGCATTTCCAACATGAAGCATCTACATGAAGACAACATAGAGACTGAAGGATGTTGGCTTACAGAGACGGTTTTACCTTAAGCAGAATCAGTCTTATAACTAGTGGTTGTTGTTCAGTTGTTAAGTTGTATCCAACTTTTGTGACCCCTTGGATTGCAGCGCATCAACTTCCCTGTCCATTATCTCCCAGAGTTTGCTCATACTCCTGTCCATTGTGTCAATGATGCCATCCGGCCATCTCAAAATGATCTCAGTTTGTTTCTAAGGCAAACGATTCAACATCACAGTAATCCAAGTCTATCCCTCAACCACTAATGCCAAAAAGCTGAAGATTGTATCCAACTTTTGTGACCCCTTGGATTGCAGCGCATCAACTTCCCTGTCCATTATCTCCCAGAGTTTGCTCATACTCCTGTCCATTGTGTCAATGATGCCATCCGGCCATCTCAAAATGATCTCAGTTTGTTTCTAAGGCAAACGATTCAACATCACAGTAATCCAAGTCTATCCCTCAACCACTAATGCCAAAAAGCTGAAGCTGAGGTTCTAAGAAGTGCTCCAAGACCTTCTTATACGAAACATGTGCTCATTAAACTAAATGTAACTTTTATTTAAAAACGTGAATGCTAAAAACAAAAAGTGGCTACCAACTATTTGCAGATTTCAACCAATTCTTGGAATACCGTACAGAGATGAAAGAACATTTCTTGAGAATCAGAGTGGAAGAATCTCATCTTGGCGCATTAAGAGTGAGATTGCTGTGGACAGGAGAGGAAATTAACCAGCCTCAGAGCCAGAAGGTGCAAGTGAGAAGTAGGATAGAAATCAAAGGCATTAATGCTAGGACTACAAGTAGCAGGTGACAGGCAAGGGACTTCTTTATTATTCCTTTCTGAAAAATATATGATGGCTAAGAGCACATCATGAGAAATGCTAGGCTGGATGGAGCACAAGCTGGAATCAAGATTGCAGGGAGAAATATCAATCACCTCAGATACGCAGATGACACCACCCTTATGACAGAAAGTGAAGAAGAACTAAAAAGCTTCTTGATGAAAATGAAAGAGGAGAGTGAAAAAGTTGGTTTAAAGCTCAACATTCAGAAAACAAAGATGATGGCATCCGGTCCCATCACTTCATGGCAAATACATGGGGAAATAGTGGCTGACTTTACTTTCTGGGCTCCAAAGTCACTACAGATGCTGATTGCAGCCATGAAATTAAAAGATGTTTACTCCTTTAAAGAAAAGTTATGACCAACCTGGACAGCATATTAAAAGGCAGAGACATTATTTTGTCAACAAAGGTCCGTCTATTCAAGGCTATGATTTTTGCAGTACTCTTGTATGGATGTGAGAGTTGGACTATAAAGAAAGCTGAGTGCTGAAGAATTGATGCTTTTGAACTGTGGTGTTGGAGAAGACTCTTGAGAGTCCCTTGGACTACAAGGAGATCCAACAAGTTCACCCTAAAGGAGGTCATTCCTGGATGTTCATTGGAAGGACTGATGCTGAAGATGAAATTCCAATACTTTGGCCACCTGATGCAAAGAGCTGACTCATTGGAAAAGACCCTGATGCTGGGAAAGATTGAGGGCAGGAGGAGAAGGGGATGATAGAGGATGAAATGGTTGGATGGCATCACTGATTCAATGGACATGAGTTTGTGTGAACTCCAGGAGTTGGTGATGGACAGGGTGGCCTGGCATGCTGCGGTTCATGGGGTTGCAAAGAGTCAGACATGCCTAAGTGACTGAACTGAACTGAACTGAACTGAAGTTTCTATGCCCCAGCCAAAATAATGAGTAATATACAGGTTTTATTTTTTTTTCCTTCTGTAGAACTGGAAGGTATTGTTAGAAGAAAATAGTAGAAATAGTGTGAATATCACCCACCTAGAGAGAAATCCCCCTGTATTTTGGCATTTGAGGGAGGGTTCCTCCATTGCAATGGTGACCTCATGCCCATTTATGCTAAATTAAAGCTTTCAGCAAGTAAAATCCACCCAAACCTACAGAGTCCTCAAAAAAGCTTTTGTGGTTTATTTAAGCAGATTGCCTTACAGTGTTGTTAGTTTATCCTGTACAACAACGTGAATCAGCTATATGTCTGCATATATGTCTTCCTTCTTGAGCTTCGCTCCCACCTCTCCCCAGTCTCATCCCTCTAGGTCATCACAGAGCACCGAGCTGAGATTTCTGTGCTCTATACCAACCTCCTGCTAGCTATCCATTTTACATGTGGTAGTATGTACATACATACATCCCCACACACACAGACACACATATATGTATATGTGTATATATGTATATATATGTATACAGTGATACTCTCTAAAATGTGAAAAGATATCTAAGGATCACCAGGCTTTTGAAGAAATAATCCACAAAAACAGAATAATTTATCAAAAAGAAAGTGAGGAGAATATAAAAGTATCTGGTTACTATTTATAAAATCTCAAGGGCATTTTACATCTGTAAATAAAATAAGGCTGCTACTATCAAGGAGTCATGAGAACACTAGAAAGAGCTCTGGGATATTTAAAATATATTTGCTAAAGTAGAAAGATATCAACAAGAAGATTAGAAGACAATGTTTAAAGAGAAATAGAGATACTGAAATGTAGAACAAAATAGATGAGAATTCAGAAAATATGAGAGAAAAAGTGAGACATATATTGAAGATCAACTAAAAAAAAAATTGAAGAAAATGAAAGGGGGAAACTATCATTGTGCCTGGAAGTGCTTGGCACGTATTTGAATAATGTGAAAATCAGTAGAATCTAAACTGTTGAGGAACAATGTGAGGTTGGGCACTCATTTGGTCTACAGTTTGCAAATTCCTTTATATTTATTATGAATACCTTTTAAAATTCAAAGATTGTTATCAAATAGGATATAATATACCATGAAATATTATCATTGGTATAGTAATTAGTATACAGTACAGGTCAGCTCAATCGCTCAGTCGTGTCCAACTCTTTACAACCCCATGGACTGCAGCACATCAGGCTTCCCTATCCATCACCTACTTCCAGAGCTTACTCAAATTCATGTCCATTGAGTCAGTGACACCATCCAACCTTCTCATCCTCTGTTGTCCTCTTCTCCTTTCACCTTTAATCTTTCCCAGAATCAGAGTCTTTTCCAATGAGTCAGCCTTAGCATCAGGTGGCCAAAGTATTGGAGTTTCAGCTTCAGCATCAGTCTTTCCAATGAACACTCAGGACTGATTTCCTTTAGGATGGACTAGTTAGATCTCTTTGCAGTCCTAGATCTCTTTGAAAGTCCTAGACTCTCTCAAGAGTCTTCTCCAACACCACAGTTCAAAAGCATCAATTCTTCAGCGCTCAGCTTACTTCACAGTCCAACTCTCGCATTTGTACATGACTATTGGAAAACCCATAGCCTTGACTAAATGGATCTTTGTTGGCAAAGTAATGTCTCTGCTTTTTAATATGCTCTCTAGGTTGGTTATAACCTTTCTTTCAAAGAGCATGCATTTTTATATTTTATGGCTGTAGTCACCATCTGCAGTGATTCTGGAGCCCAGAAAAATAAAGTGTGTCACTGTTTGCACTGTTTCCTCATCTATTTCCCATGAAGTGATGGGACCGGATGCCATGGTCTTAGTTTTCTGAATGTTGAGCTTTAAACCAACTTTTTCACTCTCCTCTTTCACTTTCATCAAGAGGCTCTTTAGTTCCTCTTCACTTTCTGCCATAAGGGTGGTGTCATTTGCATATCTGAGGTGATTGATATTTTTCCTGGCAATCTTGATTCCTGCTTGTGCTTTCAAGTTGTGCTTAATCCATTCTTGATTCCAACTTGTGAATACATCCCCAGGACAATAGTTTGGCCCCAGTTTCCCATGATGTATCCTGCAAATAAGTTAAATATCAGGGTGACAATATACAGCCTTAATGTACTTCTTTTCCTATTTGGAACCAGTCTGTTTTTCCATGTGCTGTTCTAACTGTTGCTTCCTGACCTGTATACATATTTCTCAAGAGGCAGGTCAGGTGATCTGGTATTCCTATCTCCAGAATTTTCCACAGTTTATTGTGATCCACACAGTCAAAGGTTTTGGTATAGTCAATAAAGCAGAAATAGATGTTTTTCTGGAACTCTCTTGCTTTTTTCCATGATCCAGCAGATGTTGACAATTTGCTCTCCAGTTCCTCTGCCTTTTCTAAAAAAAACTTGAACATGTGGAAGTTCATGGTTCACTTATTGTTGAAGCCTGGCTTGGAGAATTTTGAGCACTACTTTGCTAGCATGTGAGATAAGTGCAATTGTGCAGTAGTTGGAGCATTCTTTGGCATTGCCTTTCTTTGGGACTGGAACAAAAACTGACCTTTTCCAGTCCAGTGGCCACTGCTAAATTTTCCAAATTTGCTGGCATATTGAGTGCAGCACTTTCACAGCATCATCTTTTAGTATTTGAAATAGCTCAATTGGAATTCCATCACCTCCAGTAGCTGATTTGGCAAGCAGCCAAGAGGAGGAGGGCTTCCAAGGGCAGGAGTAGTGCCTGCACTTTGCTGGACCAGCCGTGTGGAGATACCCCATGTCCAAGGTCAGAGAACCCCAGTAAGATGGTAGGCCCTGGAGTGGCTGTGAGGAGATACCCAATGCCCCAGGGCAAAGAGAAAACCCCAGCAAGATGGTAAGAAGGGAAAATTTGCATTTAGTATCAAACTCCATTCCCACCAGAGATGCTCAGAGGGCTCAAACAAACCTTGTGCACACCAGGACCCAGGGACTCCACAGAGAGAGAACTGTGTTAGAGTGTCTCTTGTGGATGTACAGGTCGGCAATGGTCTCCTGCAGGAACAGGGGCTCTGGGTGTGGGTATGGCATAAGTCCTCTTGGAAGAGGTCACCTTTAACCCCACCATAGAGCTGCCAGAACTTACATAGTACTGAGGAAAAGACTCTTGGAGGGCACAAACAGAACCTAGTGCACCAAGACCCAGGAGAAAGGAACAGTGACCCCACAGGAGTCTTGCCTGTGCATGTCCATGACTAATGAAGGTGCGGTTTGGTGGTGGCCTGCTGCAGGGTTGGGGCACAGACGGTAGCAGTAGATGCATGCGATCTTTCTTGGGAGTTCATTATATTCATTACCTCCACTATAGTTTAGTTCAGTTCAGTTCAGTCGCTCAGTCATGTCCGACTCTTTGAGACCTCATGAATCATAGCACACCAGGTCTTCCTGTCCACAACCAACTTGGAGTGTACTCCGGAGTACACCCGGAGTGTACTCAAACTCATATCCATTGAGTTGGTGATGCCATCCAGCCATCTCATCCTCTGTCGTCCCCTTCTCCTCCTGCCCCCAATCCCTCCCAGCATCAGGGTCTTTTCCAATGAGTCAGCTCTTCACATCAGGTGGCCAAAATACTGAAGTTTCAGTTTCAGCATCAGTCCTTTCAGTGAACACCCAGGACTGATCTCCTTTATGATGGGCTGGTTGGACAATAGTTTGGCCCCAGGTAAATAGGAGGGAGGGAACACAGCCCCATTCATCAACAGAAAATTGGATTAAATATTTACTAAACAGGAGCTGGCATATCAGAACAAGACCCAGTATCCACCTCAGTTGATCTATCCCATCAGGAAGCTTTCAAAAGCCTCTTATCCTTCTCCAATAGAGGGCAGACAGACTGATAGCCACAATCACAGAAATTAGTATTAGCTTTCGAAAATATGCACCTGTGTGAGCTTAGCTGCTGTAGTGTCTGACTCTTTGTGACCCCATGGACTGTAGCCCACCAGGCTCTTCTGTCCATGGAACTTCCCAGGCAAGAATGATGGAGTGATTGTCATTCCCTTCTCCAGGGGATCTTTCCAACCCAGGGATCGAACTCTCATATTCTGCATTGGAAGGTAGATTCTTTACCACTGAACCATCAAGGAAGCCCCCTTTGAATCTATAGGCTACTGATTAAAATACTCTTTTACACATCATCTAGGCAAGCTTTTTAAAGGGAGTATACTGTATTACCTCATAAATCAAAAAATGCTCCCTGAAAAGTAAACTGGAAGTTTGTAGCTGGGCTACTCATGCCACATAAAATTATGATAGAGTTGGTTTATGGTTGAAATTCTCTTCTTTTCTTGTTGATCATTCTCTTCTGATTTCATTTAAGAATAGGAAGAATTTATGCTACTACAAGCTGCTGAAATTTAGGTAACTTAAACTAGAGTACAATATAATTCATATATGATGATTCATTAATGAATAAGCTCATATAAATAGCTTTACAATATCTATATTATGCTTTCTTTTTCCAGTTTTAAATACAAGCCAATTGAAGGTAGGATCAGATAATATTCAATAAACTTTCGCTAAAACTATAAATTTTATTGCTGGGAGTGGCTTAGAAATCAGATAATATAATTCAACATCCTTATTTTAGAGATCAGGAAATTAATTAAGGCCCATATTGATGATATCCATTCCTAGTGGAAAAGCCAAGATTGGAGCCAACTCTTCTAAACACTTGCAAGTGAATGTCTTACGAATTTTAAAAGAAAGACACATAAACCCATAACAAAAATTAGGTAATTCAGGAGAAATACAGTGTCGGAGGTGATCTCTTGTGTATAGAAGGTGTCAAGTACAGAGTAACAGCAATTAACAAGATAGAAATGTATCATTTGGTTATTTAAATCAGATTTAAATTCATACATGACATTGAGATACCACTGGACTTTCTAATCTTGTTATAGCATCACCAAAGGGTATTTTATTTTCCATCTTACTTTCTACTTTTCTTCATTTAGTAATCTTTTAAGAGGAAAAAAAGCCTTGCTAAAATCAAAGTGAATACATTTAATGTAGTATAATCAGCTTGTAAATCTACTTAACTGGAGTCCCATCATGCATTTAGTATACTGAATGAATAGCCCGAATGGGAAACATATTATAATAAGGACTGGGTGAATTTCGTTGAGACAAACTTCACTTTCCTGAAATGTTTTTAAGCATCTGATTTTGTAGTCAAGATAGCTCAATTTGCATACTTCCTTATTTGCATTTGACCTAGACACCTGCATCACTTTTTGGAGAATCATATTTCTATGGTACTTTTGAACACTTCACTGCCACCCCACTATGACAAAATGCATTTTGCTTGCTGGGGGTTCTTTGAGGGGTGCACAGCATGATTATTTTTAACCTTTCACTTGTTTTCATTTAAGTTAGAACAAGTTGTTTACCTATATTACATGGGAGTTTTGATTTTCATAGGTGTACTTTGTTATCCAATTTTAAAAAATGACATGCAGTTAGGGAGACATGGGCATTTTCTCAAAATAGAATGCAAATGATACTCATTGATATCATAATTATTCATGTTCACAAAAAAACTCCCCACTTCTGCTGTACTAATATTAGATCACAATTTTTTCTGTCTTCCGTGATATGAAGGAAATAAACAGCCATAACTCCTACATCCCAAGCAGAACCTACCAGTTTCCCACTTCACTTTGCAAAACAACTCATCAGTTCAAATGCCTCTATTGTTCCCTGTTTTATACAACTTGAAAACCTGGGGTTTAGCTCTGATTCTTTTCTTTCCCACTGTCTCATATCCAACCAGTCAAGAAGCTTGGTTGAATCTACCTCCTTCAGATACATTGTGTCTATGGTTTCTCCATCCCCAGTCACTGCCTTAATTCAAATTCCAACCTCCCTTTGCTGGATTATTTCAACATCTTTATTAATGTACTTTTTGTGTCCAACTTTCCACCTTTCCAATGTGGCAACCTTTCAAAAATTAAAATATCACACTGTTGTGCTCAAAACACAAAAGGCCAAATGTCTTAATTACCCTTGAAGTACAAATATAACACCTTCCATGCTGTACATCATCTCTGCAAAATCTCCCCCAATACCCTCTTCTGTTTCCTACTGACTCTTCTTTCTCATCCATTACTCTTTCACCACATGGAATTCCTTCTTACTGTACTGGACTTTCATGTACTTCTGAATGTAGATAGGTGCTATGCTCAGAATTCCCATTTCCTGATGCATGGCTCATGGTGTATGGCAAGAAAGTGAATGGATTTCAGAGTATAGGTGATGACAGGGCTTCGCGGTTGATCAGTGGTATAAAAAAAAAAATTCACCTGCAATGCAGGATATGCAAGCTTGATCCCTGGGTCAGGAACATCCCCTGGAGGAGGAAATGGTAACCCACTTCAGTATCCTTGCTTATAAAATCTCATGGACAAAAGAGCCTGGTGAGTTATAGTCCATGGTATTGCAAAGAGTCAAACATGACTAAGCACGGCACAAAGCAGACAGGATCTACATTCCAGTTCTCCTATCTCTTATCTATGGGACTTCAGTCAAATAACATAGCTTAGTTTTTTCATTTGTAGAATGGTGATAGTTATACTGTTTGCCTTACTGAATTCTTGAGAGGTTTATGTGTGTATAGTGTCTGGTGCATGGTGATCAATGAATGCTAGCTAATGTCAATGATAATCAGTTCAGTTCAGTTGCTCAGTCACGTCCGACTCTTTGCAACCCCATGGACTGCAGCACACCAGGCTTCCCTGTCCATCACCAATGCCCAGAGCCTACTCAAACTCATGTCCATTGAGTTAGTGATACTATCCAGCCATCTCATCCTCTGTCATCCCCTTCTCCTCCCTTCTTCAATCTTTGCCAGCATCAGGGTCTTTCCCAGTGAGTGGGTTCTTTGCATCAGATAGCCAAAGTATTGAAATTTCAGCTTCAGCATCAGTCCCTCTAATGAACATTCAGGACTGATTTCCTTTAGGATAGACTAGCTGGATCTCCTTGCAGTCCAAGGGACTCTCAAGGGTCTTCTCCAACATCATAGTTCAAAAGCATCAATTCTTTAGTGCTCAGCTTTCTTTGTAGTCCAACTCTCACATCCGTACATGACCACTGGAAAAACCATAGCCTTGACTAGACGGACCTTTGTTGGCAAAGTAATGTCTCTGTTTTTTAATATGCTGCCTAGGCTGGTCATAGCTTTTCTTCCAAGGAGCATGTATCTCTTAATTTCATGGCTGCAGTCACCATGATTTTGGAGCACCCCCTGCCAAAATTAGGAATAATTATATAATTATCAATCAAAGGAACTCAAAGCTCTTTAAGGACATCGTGTTGGGTCTCATAAACTGCCTAAAGCTGTACTTGATAGCTATGGAAAAAGAAAAAGAAATATGCTTTTTCTTTACTATGCCTTAAATAATCATCTAATCTTAAGTAAAATCTGTATAATTATATATATCATAATTCAGTTTCTATGGATATCCATAGATACAATTGAAAAATTGTCATCAAGAAAAAATCAACTGCTAGGTATTACTTAATTGACTAATAAATCATGAACTTCAGAGATCCACCATCTTGTACTTTCATTGGTAGGCATAGCATCATCAGCAAGTTTCTTGTCCTGCGACAGGACATCACAGAGACCAACTTCTAAGAGATACAAGGCATAATATAATTACATCTTGAGTCTGGAAAACTCCCGCTGGTTCCACACTCTGCCTTTTTTACCCTAGACTATTCTGTTTTTCTTACTTTGCCTCTGGGTTCAGACCCCAGAGCCTTCCTGGTGGATAGTGTGGTTGGCCAAAAGGGACCCCTGATTTTAAAAGTTCTCTAAACCCTTCCTCCATTGCTTATCCAAAGGTCTGCATGTTTTCTCTTTCCTCATGTTTTCACATGCTTTGTCTTCAGAGTTCCCTTTGCTATTCAAGTGACCTTTTCACACCTGGTTCCAGTACAGTCATCAGCGTCTCCTTCTCTCTAAGCCAGAAAGCAGAAGGTCTCCACTCTACTACTGTGTTATAAACTAATATTGTTTAAAATACAATATTTTGTATTGATAGTTCCCAAAAGAGAATGGCCAAAATAAATTGAGCAGGTCACTGCACTGGGTAATAGCAAGGTTTCTTTGTGCTTTGTATCATATGATTCTAGGTTTAGAGGCACTGAATTTTTAAAAACTTAAAGGGCACACACATGCAGGAAATGAGGCTCTAGTTCTTCAACATGGACCCTAAGAACCTTCCTGGTGGGGGAGATGCATTACATCGTCCAGGTGTTACATCCTCTTCTCAGGTGGCTGCTGGCTTGGAACCTTGACTTAAAGAACAAGTATGAGTTTAAAAGGGGTGTGGGATTAAGGTATCTCACCGTATGTCCTAGGATATGTGTTCCTGAGAGTCCTAGGGTCTGACTAAAATGCGTTAATGGTCACAGCAGACTAGGATATGAAAGCAAAAGTGTTAGTCACTCAGTCATGTCCAACTCTCTGAAACTCCAGGGACTCTAGCCTATCAGCTTCCAATGTCCATGGAATTCTCCAGGCAAGAATACTGGAGTGTGTAGTGAGTCCCTTCTCCAGAAGATCTTCCCTACCCAAGGATCAAACACGGGTCTCCTGCATTGCAGGCGGGTTCTTTACCATCTGAATCACCAGGGAAAGCTTAGAGTAGGGTATGGAGGGAGGAAAGAAGAATGAGCCTTAAGCCTGGAAGCTTTCATCACAGCTCTACTTTTAACAACTTACTTATCTGACAAATGTTTACTGAGCCCTTCATGTATCAGAACTGTGCTGGTGCTGCTGGAGATGATAGCATCTCTGTCTTCTCAGAAAGCAGTTGGGGAGTTCAGGTGGAGGGGAAATCACAAGATAATTTCAGTGAGAGATGATTCTGTGACGACATTCTGCACTTATAAGATGAGTGATTTGAAGAGCCTTCTTAAATAAGGTGCAGCACTGGGGACGAGGCATTGTCTTTACCAGGAAGATCTGGGGGAAAGTTTTCAAGATGGGTGGTTTGACCATCATAGTGGGCTAAACCAGGAAGGAAACTCAATATATTCAAGAACCAAGAAAGAAAGGTGGGTGTCAGAAGGAAGGCAGGTTCCCATTCTTGTGGACCTTGTAGATTACAAGTTTTGGATGTTATTCTAGCATGGATTTCAGATAAAATCTCATGTGGACAAAGAGGTTGTCGCAGAGTGAGTCCAGTGGGGCCACAACAGAATGACTGAAAGTAAACTAGAATAAAACTCTAATTGGCTAATGTTCTGGGCTTTCAGATCTTATACATGTGTTTATCGGAAGACAGAATTCCTCTTACCCTTGTATCTTGCAATCATCCCTGGATTTCTATGTAGTTCTTTGGTGTGAGTGTCTGTTGTCACTTTCTTCATCTTCTACTCTTGAGATGGAGATTCTCTTCTGCCGTTTTTGTATTCCTCTCCCGGAGCCTTCACCCAAACTCCAACTCAACATCTGGCATTCAGTAAAGGACTTCTTGGGGCTGGACTTTCTGTCTGCCAGCCTGGATTTCTGAGGACCACTGCTCTGGCTTCTCCTGCATTCTCTACCCTGGCAGCAGGGACCACACTGTCAGCAGTGTCTACCCTAATGCAGGAGAATCTGTCATGTTTCAGAGGAAAAAGTTCAGGCTTAGGCATAGCTCTGGTTGCCTCACTTTGTAGGGAATGAGGAGAAGACTGTTTAAAATCCCAAACAAAAAGTGCACAATGCCTAGCACAGAGCAAGATCTCAAGTTATGCTACTTTCTTTTTGTTCTAAAGTGAAGTGAAAGGTGCTCGGTCGTGTCTGACTCTTTTTGACCCCATAGACTATATAATCCATGGAATTCTCCACGCCATAACACTGGGGTGGGTAGCTGTTCCCTTCTCCAGGGTATTTTCTCAACCCAGGGATCAAAACCAGGTCTCACACATTGCAGGCAGATTCTTTACCAGCTGAGCCACAAAGAAAGCCAAAGAATACTAAAGTGGGTAGCCTATCCCTTCTCCAGGGGACCTTTGTGGCCCAGGAATTGAACTGGAGTCTCCTGCATTGCAGGTGGATTCTTTACCAACTGATCTATCAGGGAAGCCCAGCTCCCAATCATACTCTGAGCCTGTCTGAGCTGGCCCTATCTTTCGGTAACTACCCAGATCATAGTCAGTGCTTCCTGAAATAGGTATAACAACAGTAACAAGGATGGTTTATTAGGTTCTTATTATTTTCCAGGAATTTCTAGGCATGAACTCATTCCAACACTAAAACCATCTTTTGGAGAAATGCATCAGTGTCTTTGAATAAGTGAGGAAATTGAAGCTCAGAGAAGTTAAGTGACTTATCCAAAGTCACGTAGTTGCTAAATAATGGAGCTGAGATTCCAGGCCATGCGTCATGAGTCTACTGTTGGTGCTCTTAGCCAGAGGTGCCTCCTAAGAAACAATATCAAGACTTGGTCAGCAATTTTGCTTCTGAGGAATTACTCACATTGGGAGCTTCTGTAAAGTCTAAACTCTGGTATTTCAAGATGTTATTTGGAGATAATGATGCTTATTGCTCTCAACACAATACCATAAAGATTAATTAGTGGATGTTGGTAAAACACTTTGGAGAGGAGTGATTTAGACATAATCACAAATCTTAACTCTCATTGATCTCCAGCATTCTTTTTTAGTATTGACCCGATATTATTGACCAGCTGGATGGCCATTAATCAGGCTGGCTCAGGTTTTACCATTTCCAAGTACATTCTGAAAATCAGTGGTAAGGTTATTTCTGTCACAAGACACCCACAGTTCCAACTGTCATTTAAACTGAGAATTTGAAAGATTAAATTAATTCAACCTTCAGTGACACTTTTCTCATACTTTTATTATAGCCATTAATACATGGTGGCTTAATTTATTGTGTATGTGTCATCCTAGGTTCTTCTTTTGAACTCTTTAGAGCAGCAATTTCTTAGTTATGCCTGAGGGAAATGACTCCAGTAACAGCCACCTCGGCTAGTCATTAGTTTAATGTAGAGATTGTGTAAAAGAGTTTGGGGTACTCAAGGTAGACTTTGTTGAGGTTTAGTTTTGGGAATGATATTTAAAAGACCTTAATAAGTAATTCTGTAGATGTTAAGAGGCTAAATCACTCAATATCTTTTCTCTTTTTGCCTGTTGCATACTTTCCTAGTTTAATGGCTATCGTGGCTATTAAATAGCCATAAGGGCCCAATTCTCAACATCTCCATTTTTAAGGCAACCTTGCATAGCCACAGCACAACACAAGGGTAAGGGCAATTGTTCTTTCCTTCTAGGAAGGAAGAAGAGTGACTAAGAATCAAGTACACATTACATGTCAGCTTGTGTTAGTCATCATAAAAATGGTATAGAGCAATTATGGGTGAAGTTCTTATCACTTCAGATTTGGCAGATGGGGAAACTGAGGTTCACCAAGATTGAGTACCTTGCTTAGGTCACATAGCTGGTAAACAGAAGAACCTGGATTTGTAACCAGGTTTTGACTGGCTTTAATTCTTATAGATTTCAGCTACAATATAATTTCTTTCAAGGTTGGAACTCAATCAGGTTTTTCCCCTTTCTCATGAGACAATGTTCCAGTAAACATGTAATGGATACTAACAATGTTAGGATCCCTTAAGAAACAGTACCACTTAATTACATTTTATTTTTCAGCTCTGTCATCCACCAAACTAGAGCAGGTGGAGGGTTTCTGTGTTGGTGCTGAGAGGGGCTACCAATAGGAAGCAGAGATGAACAAGAAGTAAAAATCAATTGGCTTATCATATCCCCTGCATGAGATGATGAGGAGGAAATGGACAAAGCTCAAGTTTTAAAGAAGAGAAACAGATTCTCCCTCTGGTACAGTGTGTGTTTGAGGTAAAACCCTGGAAACCAGTTGGCAGAAAATAATAAAGCACCGGAGGAGCCACATCTCTGCAGTGATGAGCAAAGAAGAAGATATGAGAACCTCCCTATAAATATAATCACCACGTCTTACACTTGGGAACCAACGATCTGAGAAAAACCTGCTCATGTTTCTTCTTCCCCTTTTCATCCCTTCACTGCCTTCCACCTCTGTTCCCTTCACCATCCCTTCTTGCCCATGATTGTCTGCAGGTGAAGCAGAATCACAGACCATGTCAGCTTTAGAATCCTCAGAGATCTGAGGAGACCAATCCATGATTCATCAGGCAAGAGGACCCCAACATTTTCGGCACTAGAGACTGGTTTCACGGACAGCAATTTTCCTGTGATTGGGAGTGGGAGATTGTGTGGAATGATTCAAGCCCATTACATTATTGTGTACTTTATTTCTAATCTAATGCCACCATTAGAAGAACTAAGGACCCTCTTGATGAAAGTAAAAGAGGGAGAGTGAAAAAGTTGTCTTAAAGCTCAACATTCAGAAAACTAAAATGAAGGCATCCAGTCCCATCACTTCACAGCAAATATGAGGAAACAGTGGAAACAGTCAGACTTTATTTTTGGGGGCTCCAAAATCACTGCAGATGGTGACTGCAGCCATGAAATTAAAAGATGCTTACTCCTTGGATGAAAATTTATGACTAACCTGGATATCATATTAAAAAGCAGAGACATCACTTTGCCAACAAAGGTCTGTCTAGTCAAGGCTATGGTTTTCCCATTGGTCATGTATGGATGTGAGAGTTGGACTGTGAAGAAAGCTGAGTGCTGAAGAACTGATGTTTTTGAACTGTGGTGTTGGAGAAGAAAAATAGATGGGGAAACAGTGGAAACAGTGTCAGACTTTATTTTTTTGGGCTCCAAAATCGCTGCAGATGGTGACTGCAGCCATGAAATTAAAAGACGCTTACTCCTTGGAAGAAAAGTTATGGCCAACCTAGATAGCATATTCAAAAGCAGAGATATTACTTTGCCAACTAAGGTTCGTCTAGTCAAGGCAATGGTTTTTCCAGTAGTCATGTATGGATGTGAGAGTTGGACTGTGAAGAGGGCTGAGCGCCAAAGAATTCATGCTTTTGAACTGTGGTGTTGGAGAAGACTCTTGAGAGTCCCTTGGACTGCAAGGAGATCCAACCAGTCCATCCTGAAGGAGATCAGCCCTGAATGTTGTTTGGAAGGAATGATGCTAAAGCTGAAACTCCAGTACTTTGGCCACCTCATGCAAGCAGTTGACTCATTGGAAAAGACTCTGATGCTGGGAGGGATTGGGTCAGGAGGAGAAGGGGATGACAGAGGATGAGATGGCTGGATGGCATCACGGACTCAACGGACGTGAGTCTGAGTTAACTCTGGGAGATGGAGATGAACAGGGAGGCCTGGCATGCTGCGATTTATGGGGTCGCAAAGAGTCAGGCACGACTGAACCACTGTACTGAACGGAACTGAACTGGTCTGAGGCCTGGATGTTGGGGACTCCTTTAAATCACTGCCAAGCAGATTATAACAGATATTATTTTCCTTTTTTTTTCTTAAATTTTTTATGTCTCAAACTGCTGCTAGTGCACCCCATCCAGCTCTGTAATTGCCTAGCAGATTGTTAAAGGATGGTTTCAGATTGCTACAGATGGTGCCACCTACAGCCAGTTCCTCAGTCCTTGTTTACTCCACCAGTGGCCTTGGTCATGATCTTCTAACAGCTTGTTCAGGAGAGAAGAGAGAACTATGGAAACTTTCTGTTTGCAGTTCATACATATTCAGCAGCCAATGTCATATTGCCATGGATACAGTGGTGCAGAGGGGTGGGCAATTACTGAATATGCCAACCCCATTTTCAAATTGTTATTCGAAGAGGAGTGGAAATATATATGAGGAAAAAATAACTGTTAGAATGATCACAGCAATATCTCTATCTCCAGTCTTCAAGATGGCAATAATTACTGATGTATGGCCTTGTTTAATACCATAGAGAAACTTGCTAAGATATCGCTGAAGCTGAATTCAATTGTAACTTGTAGAAGTGTCTATTATGTTTCTAGGCTATTATAATCTCCATATAAGCTATGAGCAAGTTATCAGATCTTCCATTATTTTTTCTTTATATGAAATGTAAATCTCAAAAGTTTCTTGGAGGGTCCATGGGGTATGTTTGAAAGCTCTTAAAATCAAGCGCTATTCAACTACTCTTCATAATCTTCATTATCATAATTGTTTTCCTCTTCCTCCTCCCTCATGCTTCTTCTTGACACGTAAGAGCATATTTTGAAAAAATCATGGACAAACAGTAGCAAAGAAACTATTCTTTCAACCTACTTACCAAAAAAGTCATTTGATATCTTAAGAGAAAAAGAAATAGAAATGATTGTTTTGATACTAGGTATGACTAAAGCATTGGTCTCTGTCAAATTGTAGGTTGTACCCTTTAGCTGTCTACACTGGCTGAAAGTGAAAGTGAAGTCGCTCAGTCATGTCCGACTCTCTGTGACCCCATGGACTGTAACCTACCAGGCTCCTCACTCCGTGGGATTCTCCAGGCAAGAGTACTGGAGTGGGTTGCCATTTCCTTCTCCAGGGGATCTTCCCAACCCAGGAATAGAATCCGGGTTTCCCGCATTCCAGGCAGATGCTTTAACCTCTGAGACACTGGCTACATAGGGGGAATTTTATGAAATTGCTCAGATGATCTTAGCCTCCGTCTGACTTTTTTTCCAGATAATTGGAGAAAACACATAGGCAATATGACATAATTGCTGGATAATTATGGATGCTTTTGTGCATCTTTTCATAGAGAGCACTATTCTGGCCTATAGTTCAACTATAAACTCTCTTAGGTCATTCTAAAATTATTTAGAGAAAGTGAGAGGATGAGATTAAGAGGGGTGGCAGGGAGAACAGGAAAGAGAAAGAAGTGGGAGAGAGACAAATAAAAAGAGGGACAAGGAGACACATACAGACAGACACAGTCAGGAAAGTGCTATTAAAAAACAAACAGACAAAAAAATGTGCTGCCATCTCTTTGTTTCCCTTTGAGACACCACCAAAGAAACTATAACAACTTGACTCAGTGTATAATTGATGTTATTATCAGAAATACATTTAATATGAAAATTCTGTTTGTGATAAACACATAGGAAACTCATTAACCATATGGAATTTAGTCTCTTTTGGAACCTAACAGGTGAAAGAAAAAAAAAGGAACTTCATAAAGACAGAGAGCTAGCTAGGGTTAAAATATTTTAGATAAATATGCTGCTGCTGCTGCTGCTGCTGCTGCGTCGCTCAGTCGTATCCGACTCTGTGCAACCCCATAGACGGCAGTGTTCCCCCGTCCCTGGGAAAACTGGAGTGGCTTGCCATTTCTTTCTCCAATGCATGAAAGTGAAAAGTGAAAGTGAAGTCGTTCAGTTGTGTCCGACTCTTAGCAACCTCATGGATGTATTTAAGTGTAACAGTGGTAAGTTGCTTTAGTCATGTCCGACTCTTTGCAACCCCATGGACTGTAGCCTACCAGGCTCCTGTGTCCACAGGATTCTCCAGGCAGGAATGCTGGAGTGGGTTGCCGTTTCCTTCTCCATGAGCCATCAGACCGATGTTAAATATGTAAGAATTGCCTAGAACAGAAAATTGAAGAAATATTTTAAAATAATATTTAATAAATCAATGTAATGCATAGAATAAATAACTGAGAAGATATATTTATTAAAATCACCTTTGATCCATTAAAATCCTGATGTGATACAAAACAAATCTCTATGATACTGAGAAATTTCAATTTCTTTTAAAATTACACAGTCCAAAATTTTAAAACAATTCTGGCATTTGTAGCTGACAAATCATTAAAGTTTATCAGAGAAATAAAATTAGGCCAACATTTTGTCCATCAAACAAAATGTCTGTGACATTTTAACATATGACCATGAAGCTGGCCAAGTTTGAATGTTTTTTCATTTTTTTTCTTGTCCTGGAAGATATTTCCAAAATCTTTGTCCAACTTTGTCTTTTTAAAGTGATATTTATTTGGGAAAAAAGAAATGGAAACTATTCTATGTTTAAAAGGTATAAATAAATCAATTCTAAATAACTTTTAAGATTAAAAGAGAAAAAAGGAATGATGAGTTACACTCTTCTCCACTTATTTTTTTAATGTGATGTGCTTTATGTGTATGCCACTTCTGCCAAAGGTAAAGTTAGAGAAAATAAAATGACAGCTGTAGGTCACATTAAGGAGAAGGTCAATTGCTTGTCTAGACAATGTCTTTGATAACAACGAGCATTTTCACATAGACAAGAAAAGCATATCCCTTTCAGAAATGTAACTAGATAGGTGATGAGTTATTACATTACTAATAATTGGCCCCAGAATTAAAAATGGAAAAAAAATTCCCCTTCCCTAACTGGTTCATGCATGAAACTAGATTATCAGCTGCTCTTTCATAAGTGAAATTCAGGGAAAGGAGAATAATTCTAGCTTCAATGAAGATGATGTATTGTTAGAAAATGTATGAATATACTTCATATTAATTACTATATACTATATAAATTTCTCTGAAGGAGATCAACCCTGGGATTTCTTTGGAAGGAATGATGCTAAAGCTGAAACTCCAGTACTTTGGCCACCTCATGCGAAGAGTTGACTCACTGGAAAAGACTCTGATGCTGGGAGGGATTGGGGCAGGAGGAGAAGGGGACGACCGAGGATGAGATGGCTGGATGGCATCATGGACTCGATGAACGTGAGTCTGAATGAACTCTGGGAGATGGAGATGAACAGAGAGGCCTGGCATGCTGCAATTCATGGGGTTGCAAAGAGTCAGGCACGACTGAGTGACTGAACTGAACTGACTGATATGAATTTTTATATTGACATCTTTTTATACTATATAATCTGTGTGGACTAAGTGGTTTTCACACTCAGTTTTATTTCTTGGTCCTTAGCATCCTCCTTTCATTCTTAGATATTCTGATTTCTTATGGGACTTACTGTCATTTATTTGCTTCCATTTACACTTTTACTATCAAGGATGTACATACGTGTTTATACATGATAAAACCTAAGCTTTTCTCTCCCTTTCAGTTTCTCCTTAATGCAAAGGTGAACTTTACTGGTAGTGAGTAGAATTCAGCCTGCAACAGCGTGCTGGAGATGGCTGAATTGAAGCTTCATCAGGTTACAGGGCAAGAATATCTTGACAAAAGAGTATGTTTCATCTTGTCTTTTGATGAGCACAGCACAAAGTAGAAATGTTCCTTTTTAACACTGACTGCCAAATTTCTAAACTGGTGCCCTAATTACACCCTTGCAACATGAAGGCGCGTCCATTTGCACATCAGTGGAGATCCTGTAACACACTGGAGGCTGGATGCTGTCAAGCGAACCAAGAGTAGGTAAATGGCTCTTTTCCTTTTAATGCTTTTCCCCCAACATTTTATTATGAGAAATTTTAAACACATAGAAAAGTTTGAAAGAATTTTTCAGTGAACACATGAACACTGTCCACCAAGATTCTACCATTAGCATTTTACTACCTTTTCTGTATCACATATCTATCCTTCTATGTATTTCTCTATCTGTACATCAATCCATCTTATTTTTGTGATGCATTTCAAAGTGAATTTCAGTCCTGTTCCCTGAAATACTTCAGCTGCTATAATGGCTTAATGGTTTAATGCTGTAATGGTGATGAAGAAAATGGATGCATTTCTCCCAACCAACTCTGAAAGAGCAATTTTAGAGAGAGGAAAAAAGGTAGAGCAAATTATTTTCCAGGAACAAAGATAGGAAGAAAAATAAGTTTTGAGACACCACACAGTGTCATTTTATAGAATGCTATTCCAGTCCTGCTGGAATTTAAATCAAGATACTTTTTTTTTTTTTTTTTGCCTTCAGTAGCAAGTAAAAATTGTTCATTATCAAATGTATGTGACACTCTTTAGAATCAGCAGCACATTAGTATTAACTTGATATTAAGTGATGCTTAAAATATGAGAATTGCCAGCAGAATTTGCTTTTAAACCATTGAGCAATGATAGAAGAACTTTCATCATGCATGCTGTTGAAACCAAATAGTACAGATGGGATGACCTGAGTTTAGAATGAGATAAAAGTCATCCTTTCATTAGACCATTGGTTTGCTAAAACAAGGAACATTAAATATATAAAAAAATAATTGAGACACTGGCTCATTTCTGTATATTACTATGTTGCTTTTAAGCTATGTAGTGACTTAACCTTACTTGGTAAGAGATGGTTGAGAAACTTATTGAAGAAGATTGGAATGCGGAAAAGGAGTCAAAGAAGGAATTCTGAATAGGAGATGCTAGAATAACACATGTAAAAGGAATTCTTAAATTGGAACCAAAGATAAATTACAGGAAGCTGTTCTGAATCTGCCAAATACCTGAAATGAGAGATGATTTAACTTTAGGATGTTTTCATGTTTCAGCAGTGGAAGAGCTAATTCTACAGAATGGGTCAGAGCATAGTATAAAATAATTGCAATATATGCAACCTGTGTAGCAAGTGAAGTAGATACACTTCTATCGCCTGGAGGTGGAGGATGATTGCAGAAGCTATGGATACATCAGAGAGGTTGACCCTGCTGCTGCTACTGCTAAGTCACTTCAGTCATGTCCGACTCCACGCGAACCCATAGACGGCAGCCCACCAGGTTCGCCCGTCCCTGGGATTCTCCAGGCAAGAACACAGGAGTGGGTTGCCATTTCCTTCTCCAATGCATGAAAGAAAAAAGTGAAAAGGAAGTCGCTCAGTCATGTCAGACCCTCAGCGACTCCACTGACTGCACCCTTCCAGGCTGCTCTGTCCATGGGATTTTCCAGGCAAGAATATTGGAGTGGGGTGCCATTGCCTTCTTCAGAGGTTGACCCTAGGGTAAGTTAAAGGAGGAAGACCTAAAATTCCACTGGAGTTAGACGAAAAGCAAAAGGATTTCAGAAGGTAATATAAAAGGGAAAACTAATTGTGATGACTGAAGGTAGGGAAAGCAAAGAGAGAGAGAGAATGAGGCAGAAAAAACGAGATATCTTCACCCTTTTCCCATGAAATAGCATGGGACTGGATCTACACTGTTGTAGAACTGAAGTCCCTGAACTTTCTTTTGCCCAGAAATTCCTACATGTACATACTCATTGTTGAATAGATCAGATCTCACATCCTCCAGTCCATATTCCTTAGTTCTTTCATGCATATAGGTCTTGCTGTGTTTAGTGATAAACTACATCCCACCACATCCCATCAGGGGAAGCTCACACAGAGGGTTTCTGGAAAGAAGAGAAAGGGCAGTGCTTATCCATTATGGATTATTTTGGTTAAACAGAGAAACATCACAAAAGAAGAGATCAGGAGGTATGTCACTTTTCTAACTCTGTAAAAAGACTGGTTCACCTATGTTCACATAGCAAATCAACTGAAAGAATTGGATTTTACCTTGACTTATTGTTTAGGGGAAATGAGAGGCCGAGAAAAACAGAAGAGAAGGGGATGGGGAATAAGAAATAGAAACATGAATGTAAAACATTTCATAGCCCCTTGAAATGTTTACTTTCTTTCTTACCATTACACAGATATAGATATATATGTGCTAAGTTGCTTCAGTCATTCTGATTCTTGGTGACCCGATGGATTGTAGCCTGCCAGTTTCCTCTGTCCATGGGATTCTCCAGGCAAGAATACTAGAGTAGGTTGCCATGTCCTCTTTCAGGGGATCTTCCTGAGCCAGAGATTAAACTTGTATCACTTAGGTCTCCTGCATTGGCAAGTGGATTCTCTACCACTTGTGCCATCTGGGAAGACATATAGCTACATTGCTTTTATTTTCCAGGCTAATCCAAAGACTTGATTTGTTATAACTGTGGATGTTCTTAGTCACCAACATTTTTCTTAAAAAATTCCAAGGTAAAAAAAAAAATCCATAAACTTTAGTATTATACCTTTATTCTCCCCATCTTATTTCAGTTTCAAACATTCTGTCATCCTCTGGATGACAAGGCATGGGAGAGGAAGCTCGTGTTAAATCCACTCAGATTGTAAACCATTGATGGCAATTTGCAGAGAGTGATAATAGGCAAATATATTCAATCTCTTCTTCCCTCATTCTTTCTATTTTAAATACAATGCACACTCATTTTTATTAGAGACAGTTTAGAGAATTAGGGAATTAGCTCATTTAGATAATTTTCCTCAAGATTTCTGTGGGAGGGAAATGAGATTGTCATTTGGAAATTTCTGGAAGTTTCCTCAGGGATTCCTGACATAATAAGTTCAGTTTTACCACCCAAGGACCACCGACCACTCTCAACTGCCATATCTTCCTTTCTTTCTACTCCCCCTTGACATGTTAACTTCTTGCTTATCAAACATTTTCTACTTTTTATTAATAACTGGTTTTAATTTCACTAAATGAGAATGTACTCCTTTTTTTTTTTTAACAAAATTCAATGGTAATCTACCTTGTAGTCACCTTTGCTAGAATCCATCTATTGTCTATTTGATAACAGAAGAAATCTGAATGTTAGCAAAAGCATAGTTTAAAACGGTTACAATCAATACATAGTAAACATAGCCCCCAGAGATTCTGAGAATAAAAATATTTCCTACATTATGCAAGCTCAAAGAAAAAATAAATTCCTTTAAATACCCAGAGAAAGGGATTAATGAGGTAAATTAGATTCAGCAGTTTTCTACTGGGTCTTTGCCAAAAGAGGATCAGTCATAGAAATGTATCTTTATTTTCCTATCGTTAGTGGGATTTTCTTATCAGTGTCAACAAAGTTCACAGCATTGTATAAAAGGTAAAAAGGCCATAAGGGTAATCACCAGATCATTTTTAAAAGTACTAAACAGCTGGGAAACACTGATTTTTCCTTTGCTCTGTATTTTTCACAGGTTTACGTAATTTATTAATTCATCCATCCTTCCATTTATCTGTCCATCTGTCTGTCTGTCCATTCATCCATTCATTCGGCTAATATATGATAAATCTGAGGCATGTGCTAGGATTATAGACTTAAGTGAAACATCCCTTGCCCTGAGCTCATTGTGTAAAAAGTGCCCTATCTCTTAACTTAGGGTTCACTTACAGCAGTTCAAATAGGGTGGTTCCACACAGCCAGGGCTCTTCTTTCTGGGGCTTCAGTGTTTCTCTAAGATTATCAGGATAACTAATTCATAGATAAACACTTTTCATATATAAAACAAATATAGATATTTTCATGGAATAGAGACAAACTTTGTGTAGATTTAAAAGGTTTGAATCAAGAAAGAACCTGACTGACATGTTATGATTCTGGAGAAGAAATGGCAGTTTGGGTCAGACCCCCAGCAGAAACAATGGGTACAGGTGCACCGGAGAAGGCTGTGGGGAATGATGCTCCCTGGGCAGGGGAAGCTAGCCTGGGAAGGGCCTTGACCAGTATGCTGATGAATCTGAACTTTGTCCGAGGCTCCAGGAAGTAACTGCTACGCAATCGAAACTCCCAGAAGAGTTTCGCTCTTCCAAGTAAGCTGATATCGGGCATTGTCTAAAACTTGCTGAGGCAGCAGAGTAAACGAAATACTGTACCGCAGTCTGTGAGTCAGAAAACCTCCCTTCTGTCTACTAACCACTAACCATGTGAGTGAATTGGTGCAGACACCTTAGCCTGCCTGAGCCTTGGTCCTTTAATCTACCACAGAGGGAGAAACCATCTGCCCTTCTGCACGCACAGTCATTTTGTGTCCCAGGGAGAATGTGCCAAGAAAACCCCAGGTAAATGGTGATGTACTGAACAATACATGGAATGTCTGTTAAACTGAGTCACCTCAACTGTGGAATAAAAGCATTCAATAAATATTTTCATAATTTTTTGAAGTGAATGCCCAAATCCTGTGCGTGTGTATGTGTGTGTGTGTGTGTGTGTGTTTTAAACTTACATAGCAGCCCTTAGTCAGAGGATTAAGGGTTCCTGTCCCTTCAAGATTGTTATTGTTCTCTGTTTTAACAATGTCTACATACAGCCTCCAGTGCAATAATTCAGTTGAAGCTTAATAAGCGTCTCTTGCATGACTGTCTTCCTATGGCCAGGTACCCTACATCTAGTCCTATTTATCTCTTGCCCAAACAAGCACAACCACCTTCTCTTTCTTTTCCTTGTTTCTCCAAGTCCAAAATGATGCTTTGATCCTTGGCTCCCTTTTTGGACTTGAGACTATTTAGATGTTTAGATCTTTCTATAAAGCCAGTCATTTTGGGGGCTCCTGAGCACTGTTCTCTTAGTACACTTTCATCTCACACACTGGTCTCATAGCAGGTAAATTCCTCTCAAGTTTCTTTCCTTTTAACATTTGTTCATTCATTTATCCAGACCCCAAGCATTAAATGTGTCCTTACATCGTACAGCACTAGAATCAGGGAAAATACTGGGACATTAAAGTTTTTCTCCCTGACTTGAATGAGGATAAACAAATTTGTAGGAGATGCTTGTAAAGTAGTGCAGAAAGACTGGAATAAAGATTTGAACCAAGAGTTTTAGAAATTTCAGGCAGATACTGAGTAACTCTGCCCAGAATGATCTAGGTTAGTTTCACAAGTGAGGAAGCATTAAAGAATTTTAAAGAATAAAACTTGTTTATTTATTAATCTAGTCATTTATACTTTAACTTGTTCCACAAATGATTTCAGAGGGATCTCAAAATTACATGCTATCCTAAAAAGGTAAGAGAGGAAATCAGGATGTTTAAAAAATAGAAGGAGAAAACAAAGTAGAGAACAGTGAGATTAGTTCACAGAAAGAGTAAGGTCCTTACACTTAGGGTCATAGATTTGGCTGTGAGCTAAATCAGAGAAGAAACATCTTCTAAAATGAATCAGAGTGTGATTAAGATAAACACAAAGTAGCTCTAGGGAGACCTCAACTATCACTCGTGCTGGCAAACATTCCCTTGGTGCCCACATAGAAAGAATCCTTGTGAAACATGACAAAGATTTTTGAACATCATTACAGCCAACAGAATAGCAAGCTTCACCGGGTTTGATCTCACAACATTTCTTCATGGGAGCCAATGGCATAATATCCATGCTGAATTCAGTAAAAGTAATTCCATGTTGTCAAGTACACAAATGAGAACAATGACTGCAATTTCGCCAGGTGGGGCTGGCATGTGGAGCTGAAGAAGCAAGACAAACAATAGCAGAAAGTTGTGAAAGTACCTGGAGTGGCCTTGGAACTAGGCAGAGCTTGGCATGGCTGTGGCACAGGGTGTGTCTGGGAGCGCCACTTTCCATCAGGAGGCAATCCAAAGCCCTTAGCATGGCAGATGGGGACCCTGATAAGCTGGTTGTCTGCCTTTCCTGATTTAAGCATTGCCACGCCTCATCTCCACCCTTGAATGAGAAGAGTCAATTATCCTGAGATCATTTAGTTTTCATTTTCTGTATATTCTCACTCTCTTTCTTGTTTCCATACTTTGTTCAGGTGATTCCCTCAAGCATAAAAGCCACAACCCACCACACACCTATCTCTACCTACCAAGTCTCTTTCTCTGCCTTTTTCAAAGCTTAGCATCTTCCATCAGCTCTGAAAAAACCTCTCAAGCTGAGTCTAACACCCTTCCTCTGGACCCCATGATGCCTTCTGTCTCTCTCCTTCCTGCCCCTCATTAGCTTTGTAATTCTGTCTGTATATCTTTGCTGCTTCTCTTTTCTGCCAGAAAATGATACAGTTCTTTCTACCACTGGGCAGAGTGCCCTATCTAACTAGGCACTCAATAAATATTTATTGAAGGAAAGAAGGAAGGTGAATAAGTGATAGGTAAGAGGTGATACTGGAGCAACTGGCTGGGAAAAGCTTTCAGAAGACATCACATTCATGCTAATGACTATGGACCTTATTTTATAGAAAATGGAGAATCACTGAAGATACAATACAAAGAAGTTATTAGGGCAAGTCAATATTTAGGAAAAGTAACCAGCAGCATAGTATGGGTAGACCCAGGGTAACAGACAGATCAGTTTGTTCACCATTATCAAGTTCACCAAGTTCTTTCCTAATCAGTACTTATTATTTTTAAATTGGGGTATAATATACATGGGCTTCTCTGGGGGCTCAGATGGTAAAGAATCTGCCTGTAATGTGGGAGAGCTGGGTTTGATCCCTGGGTTGGGAAGATGCCCTGAAGGAGGGCACGGTAACCCACTCCAGTATTCTTGTCTGGAGAATCCCCATGGACAGAGGAGCCTAGAGGGCTGCAGTCCACGGGGCTGCAAAGAGTCAGACATGGCTGAGTGACTAAACACATAATATACATAAAGCCTGCTAAGTCACTTCAGTTGTGTCCGACTCTGTGCGATCCCATAGACGGCAGCCCACCAGGCTCCCCCGTCCCTGGGATTCTCCAGACAAGAACACCGGAGTGTAGGATGCCATTTCCTTCTCCAATGCATGAAAGTGAAAAGTCAAAGAGAAGTCACTCAGTCGTGTCCGACCCTCAGTGACCCTACTGACAGCAGCCTCCCAGGCTCCTCCGTCCATGGGATTTTCCAGGCAAGAGTACCAGAGTGGGGTGCCATTACCTTCTCTAATACATAAAGGCCATCAGTCTTAAATATGCAATTCAAGGCATTTTATATATTTATGTAACTATCATTCTGGCCTAGAAACACTCCATATCTAATATATTATAGGAAACTTCATGTCCTCTCATAGTCAATATCACTCTCCAAAGTTAGCTGCTATTTTGATTTTTATCACCACTGATTAATTTTAACTTTATGTAAAATGTTAGTTAGTTAACTTTATGTAAATGAAATTTATGCTGTTTACTGTTTTGTGTCTGTCTTCTATGTTTCTACATGTGATTGTAGACCATTCGTTTTCATTGATGCATAATATTCCATTTTATGAATATATGAAAAATTTTAATCTATCTTAATGAATATTTGGGCTATTTTCCACTTAGAGGCTGTTATGAATAAAGGTTCATCATTTTAATATCTTAAATCATTCCATGAGAAAGACTTTGACTCTAAAAGGCAGTTATACTGCAAAAAGCTGCGGACTTGGAGTTCAGCCCTGGCTGTGACAGTTATTAGCTTTGTAAAGCTGGCAATTTATTTCATAACTCTATCTCAGTTTTATTTTCTGCAGAATTGGAGTAACTCTCTGAACTCACTCAAGCTTGAAAACCAAGTTGGGTCAGACCTCCTAGTAAGCGGAATGAATGTCCACACAGATATCAAGAGGTGAATCTGATTCATTCACTATTGTGGCTGTAGAGCCTGGTAGGCATTAAAAGCCCCCAATCACTGAATAAGTAAATGAAAGTTATAATAGTTGGCAATTTTGCCCTTAATCTTCCCTGTCTAAACAAAAGTCTTTCTAGAAGACTTTTTAGACAGATGCCAGACTATTACGGGACTCATGGGTAAGCGATTAAAATGATCATGGTACATAATCCTGTTTTAGAGGCTTCTGCATTTCTTTTAGTTGAAGTATGCAGTGTAGACATTGCCTAGTTCTTACTATTTCCTTGGTCGTTATTTCTTTAATGTAACATTCTGCAAATGGAGGAAATGTTGTTTGACCAGGTTTTGTGTCCTTTTGAGGACGATTCACTACTGACTCATAATTGAGAGCAGATGTCACGTTTCCTTGCCTTTTCCCTTAAGGAAGGCTTTAATCTCCATGCCACCAAATGCATTTAGCTCTGCTTATTCTCTGTAAATGCAAGTAATATTTATTTAGTAGGTAGATTGGCTTGATATTAGTCAATTTGTTATCATGCCCTCTAGAAGTACAATTTCTGTTACTGTTAGCTTAGAAGATTCTGGGTGGGATGCTGTTATTGGTCATTTACTCAGTGCCAAAACAACTGTTGTTTGAGTGGACAATGAAATCAGTTTTTTGACTCTTTTTATACCTAAACAACCTATTTGACACCTATAAAAATATTGGCAGTTTTTGCTTGTTTAGAGGGAAACTTGCAGAGTCAGGCACGATTGAGCGACTAACACACACATACATACATTCTATGAATGCAACTGATTTTTTCACATTGTGTTAGATAAAGGGGGCATATTTATGATGATGAACAATGAAAAATTTTTAACTTTGTTAAATTTGAATACCTTTTCCTATATCCTTTAATTCTGGACTCTAATTTGACTTTTCAGAGAAGGACAAGGCAATCCACTCCAGTATTTTTGCCTAGAGAATCCCATGGACGGGGTAGGGGCTGGGGAGGCGGGGGGCACTGATGGGCTGCTGTCCATGGGGTCGCACAGAGTCAGCTACAACTTAAGCGACTTAGCATGCATGCGTGCATTGGAGAAGGGAATGGCAGCCCACTCCAGTATTCTTGCCTGGAGAATCTCAGAGATGGAGGAGCCTGTTAGGCTGCTATCTGTGGGGTAGCACAGAGTCGGATACGACTGAAGCGACTTAGCAGCAGCAGCAGCAATCTGACTTTTAAGAAATGTAATCTAATGAAGTGTGAGACTCTGGAAGTCATTAAGCTCTCTTATTCAAGTACAGATTCGTTTCTCCGAATGCCTACTGGGCATCTACATTTGGATATATTATAAGATGCAACCATTTAACTCCTGGAAAGGAAGCTCTCCTTTTTGTTCGAATTTGTCCCTTGTCTATTAGCCCTTCATGTTCACTCATAATAGTAAGTTATATAAACTAAAGAGTCTGTTTTCCTATACCCTACCCTGGCCATATCACTATTTTGAATCCATCACTCAATTCTGTGGTCCTCAATCTCTTTTCTACTTCCATGACTCTGCTTCCCCTTCTATAACTCAGGCCCTTAGCATTATTCTCCTGGACTATCTCCTTTTTGTTTCTTGATTTCAACATCAAATCTGTCCTACTCTACCCATTGTTTTTTTCAAAGCAATTTAAAAAAAATTCACATTAATTAATGAAATTTTCTCTTTAAAATTGTTCACTGTCTTCTTGAAGCTTTCAGGGAGCATTTAACTCTCCTTTGTTGGCATGGAAGACCTCCTTGCATGAGGTGGCCCTAGCTTTGTGTTCTAGATTCAACCCCAGCTCTTGATGTTTGTCACTCCAACAATAACAAACTTCCTTATGCAGTTGCCCTTGTGTGACTGTATTTTTCATTTTGATACTTACACAGTATATATATGAATGCATCCCATTATGCAAGATTTGAGCATACTCAACTAAGCGAAGTATAATATGTAAAGCCCCACTTCCTTCTACTCCCTCTCCCCAGTAATCTGTTGTTTCAAACTTCTGCCTTCATACCTACTCTCCACTTTCTCAATGTGACCACGTTTCCATATTTTCTAGGAAACTCCACATCCTTTTTCAATTCTCAGGTAGAACATTGGCTAGTCTTGGAAATCTTCCTAGATCCTTTTCTCTAAAACAGATACACCTCTTTGGACTTACATTTTAACTTGTGCAAAACTGTTTAGTTGAATTTGCACCTGTTCTGTAATTAATCAATGAGATCAATAATTCCCCCAGCTAGAGCATAGATTTCTTGAAAAAAAGTGAAGTCTTACTTGACTTTGTGTCCTTAAGTCATGCTCAGTAAATGTTTGTTGAAAGAATGAATGACCAAGCTTCTTATTGTGTCATAGGATCTATTTGAAGGATGAGGCAAGATACAGCCACAAAGGAAAAGACTTCTGAATAATGGAAAACAATCTTTTCTGCACTGGTAAACTCAGAATATTCTCTTTATAACACAAAGTCTTAAAGATATAAAAACCATTCTCACTGCAGATGAGAAGGCATTCACAGGGATTTAAAGGATGCCAGGCATTCTTGGTTCTGCTGTGTGGATCAATGAACTAACAATTTGAAAAATAAATAGGACAACAAAATCTAGATGTATGTGGCTTCTATGTAGCCCATTTGTCAAGCTTTAAATTCCAAGGTTTACATATGAAGAATCTGGGGTATCTGTACATGAATCACATTAAATACCAGATGCTGACAGTCTGGTTTGGCCTGGCTTGGGACACTGAAGACCAGAGTCATAAGGAGATGAAAAGAAAGAACAGCCAGGGGCAGGCTGAAATGGCATCCTGAGCACTGTCTATGGATAATCTTTGAATCATATTGGAAACAATGCAATCAGGGCAAATCACTTCGGAATGGTCTTGCTAAACTTATTTATGATTAAATTGATTTAGTTATATATGTAGAACTTATTCTGTAATGTGAAGCTATTCTTTCTAAATAATACTTTGGTTGTTCTCTTAAGGTCTTAATTTAATGAAATCCTATTATATCACAGTACCTGAAGCAATATGTGCAAATCATATTGTCTTGCTCTGCTGGTAACCTGATCAAGTAAGAACAGCCAAGTGATCTCAAAATAGGCCTTTTCTGTGCCTGCATAGTATATGGTTAAATTTTTTTAAATTATGTTTAAAAAACGCTATCTGTATTGCTACATGATAACAACAAATGGCCTTTTATTTTCAAGATGTACTATTTTCCTAACTAAATTAAATAAACTAATTGCATATATTAATATATTATAATGGCATTAAAAAGAATGCCATTAAATGAATTAAAAAGAAAAGAGAGTGCAGAAACAAAAGATTTTGAGAAGTGATGATAAGTCTGGGATGAATTGATGGATTGTACTAAAACAAGGGACAGGACAGAGAGGACATCAAGCAAGATTGTAGCGTATATAAAACAATTCTTTGCACTGGTGTAACTGATGCATACTTTCGTCCAAGGTAAGGATCAATGCAAAGAAATAAAGGAAAACAACAGAATGGGAAAGACTAAAGACCTCTTTAACAAAATTAGAGATACCAAGGGAAGATTTCATGCAAAGATGAGCTCAATAAAGGAAAGAAGTGGTATGGACCTAACAGAAGCAGAAGATATTAAGAAGAGGTGGCAAGAATACAAAGAAGAACTGAACAAAAATTTTCATGACCCAGATAATCACGGTGGTGTGATCACTCATCTAGAGCCAGACATCTTGGAATGTGAAGTCAAGTGGGCCTTAGAAAGCATCACTAAGAACAAAGCTAGTGGAGGTGATGGAATCCTAGTAGAGCTATTTCAAATCCTGAAAAATGATGCTGTGAAAGTGCTGCACTCAATATGCCAGCAAATTTGGAAAATTCAGCAGTGGCCACAGGACTGGAAAAGGTCAGTTTTCATTTCAATCCCAAAGAAAGGCATTGCCAAACAGTGCTCAAACTACCACATAATTGCATTCATCTCACAGGCTAGTAAAGAAATGCTCAAAATTCTTCATACCAGGCTTCAGCAATATGTGAACCGTGAACTCTCTGATGTTCAAGCTGGTTTTAGAAAAGGCAGAGGAACCAGAGGTCAAATTGCCAACATCCGCTGGATCATGGAAAAAGCAAGAGAGTTCCAGAAAAACATCTACTTCTGCTTTATTGACTATGCCAAAGCCTTTGACTGTGTGGATTACAATAAACTGTGGAAAATTCTGAGAGAGATGGGAATACCAGACCACCTGACCTGCCTCTTGAGAAATCTGTATTCAGGTCAGGAAGCAATAGTGAGAACTGGATATGGAACAACAGACTGGTTCCAAATAGGAAAAGGAGTATGTCCAGGCTGTACATTGTCACCCTGCTTATTTAACTTATATGCAGAGTACATCATGAGAAATGCTGGGCTGGAAGAAACAAAAGCTGGAATCAAGATTGCCAGGAGAAATATCAATCACCTCAGATATGTAGATGACACCACCCTTATGGCAGAAAGTGAAGAGGAACTCAAAAGCCTCTTGATGAAAGTGAAAGAAGAGAGTGAAAAATTTGTCTTAAAGCTCAACATTCAGAAAACAAAGATCATGGCATCCAGTTCCATCACTCCATGGGAAATAGATGGGGGAATTGTGAAAAAAGTGTCAGACTTTATTTTTTGCGGCTCCAAAATCACTGCAGATGGTGACAGCAGCCATGAAATTAAAAGACACTTATTCCTTGGAAGAAAAGTTATGACCAACCTAGATAGCATATTCAAAAGCAGAGACATTACTTTGCAGACTAAGGTCCATCTAGTCAAGGCTATGGTTTTTCCTGTGGTCATGCATGGATGTGAGAGTCGAACTATGAAGAAGGCTGAGTGCCAAAAAATTGATGCTTTTGAACTGTGGCATTGAACAAGACTCTTGTGAGTCCCTTGAACTGCAAGGAGATCCAACCAGTCAATTCTGAAGGAGATCAACCCTGGTATTTCTTTGGAAGGAATGATGCTAAAGCTGAAACTCCAATACTGTAGCCACCTCATGCGAAGAGTTGACTCACTGGAAAAGACCCTTATGCTGGGAAGGATTGGGAGCTGGAGGAGAAGAGGATGACAAAGAATGAGATGGCTGGATGGTGTATCACTGACTCAATGGACGTGAGTCTGAATGAACCCCAGAAGTTGGTGATAGACAGGGAGGCCTGGCCTTCTGCAATTCATGGGGTCGCATAGAGTCGGACACAACTCAGTGACTGAACTGAACTCAGATGTTTTTCTGGAAATCTCTTGCTCTTTTCCATGATCCAGCAGATGTTGGAAATTTGATCTCTGGTTCCTCTGTCTTTTCTAAAACCAGCTTGAACATCTGAAACTTCATGATTCACGTACTGCTGAAGCCTGGCTTGGAGAATTTTGAGCATTACTTTACCAGTGTGTGAGATGAGTGTAATTGTGCAGTAGTTTGAGCATTCTTTGGCATTGCCTTTCTTTGGGATTGGAATGAAAACTGACCTTTTCCAGTCCTGTGGCCACTGCTGAGTTTTCCAAATTTGCTGGCATATTGAGTGCAGCACTTTCACAGCATCATCTTTTAGTATTTGAAATAGCTCAGCTGGAATTCCATCACCTCCACTAGCTTTGTTCTTAGTGATGCTTTCTAAGGCCCACTTGATTTCACATTCCAGGATTTCTGGCTCTAGGTGAGGGATCACACCATCATGATTATCTAAATATCAAGAGATTAATGATAGTGAGAGAATTTAAAGAAGGAATTTGTGTTTGCACCCCTATGCTTGGTTTCCCTGAGATTTATAATTGAAAGGCTAATGCACTGAAAAGTAAATAAAAGTTAATAAATTACAACAGAAATATAATAGAAAGGTAAAATTATTGACATGAAATATAGGCAAAGTAGTTGATTAACTCACGTTCATGCAAAGCCTTGTGAAAACTGAGGTCTTTTAACTGCTTTGGGTTTTTTGAGTAAAAGAAATAGTCTCTGTTTACCTTCTCTATTTCCTTTCCTTTTATTTATTCTGAGTTTAAATTGCCACCATCTTCTTTTGATTTTCTAGAGTCAGGGAAGTCAGCTTCCTCAGTTATATCAGGGACTCCACCGTCCCAAATTCCAAGGCAGTCTTACTCTTTTATCACTTGGCCTTTCTGTGGTTTTTGACACAGCTGAATATTTTCAACTTAAAAGTTTTTCTTCTTGCCTGATCTGAGGTTATTCTTCAATGATGTCTCCATATTTCTGAAATTATTAATAATTATTTTCAGCCTCTCTTACCAGCTTCTTTTCCTCAAAGCAGTGCTGTTATATTTTTATGTATTCAAGAGTGCTTTTCAGGTCTCTTCCACTGCCACCCTGCAGTTTGCTGAGACTTAGCCACTCCCAAGACTGTCAGTTACATAACAGTGACATCCAAAATTCTATGGCCTGGACTTACCTCATTCCTGTGCTCTATTCTGGCATATTCTTCTGCCTACCTCTCAGATACTCTACATGGTGCCTCACTGTCTTCTCAAAAACATTTTCTCAAACCCAAATTCTTTTTCCATTTATTTCTTATCGGGAACATCTCCAGAGTCCACACAGTTGCTTAAGCAGACCAACTTGTGGCCATTTTGGTTTCCTCCTTTTCTTTCACCCACTAAACCCAAATGGCTGCCCACTTCTGTCAGCTCCACATTCACGATTTGCTTTTAAATAGATCATCCCTTTGTCTCCCTTGCTAGTGTTTTAGCTCAGACTTACATTATCTCTCACCTTCATTAATTTTTGTAGGTCAGTCAGAATCACTACCTCCTTTGTGATTCTCCGGTTTTATTTTGGTCCCTCCCTCCATCCATTCATCCACCCTCTAACTTCTGTCCAGAGTAATTTTGTGGAACTGCGACTCTGATCATATCACTGTCCAGATTCTAAATCCTCAAATAGCTGCCAATCACTCTGTAGGTTAATATCCTAGTCAGTCAGTGCAATAAAAACAAAGGCAAAGAACAGCAGCTACCCTTCACCTTGGATTTCCCCTCCACACCCACCCTCTGGCACATATGACTCCTTCCTTCTATACCCTTGCAGCCTCAGCATATTCCTTGTCTTGCATTTCTCTCTCTGTCTTGCTTTTGCACTCATTCTAATGCTGGGGAGCTGTTTCCATCCCTCTAAGATACCATTCACGTGTTTTCCCCTTTAAGAAAACCTTCCTGTGGGTTACTGTTATCTTGGCTGTCTCATGATCTTGTGCACACGCTCCTACCATCACAGCACTTACCAGACAGACGGTATTGTGACCATCTGTTTATCCACCCATTTTTCCCATTAGGCAGAGATCTTAACATTTTTTTCAGATGTGACACATCTCACAGATGACATTCAATAGTGCAACACATTTCCACCAGTATTTCTAATGTGATGGCTATAACTCCCCTATTTTTCCCTCCCAGTCAAGAAAGCAGATTATAATAGGATTGAGAGTGGCAGATGATGATGACCTTGAGTCTGTCCGTACACACATGCATATAAATATATTTCAGAATACATTTAGAACTCTCATACTCAAGTTAGACTGTCCAGGTTTGAATCGTATTTGTTCACTTACTACCCAAAATGAATCATTTAACCTTTATAAGTCCCAGTTTCTTTCTTTGTAAAATGAGAGTTATAACAGGAAAAAATACTGAGTAGATTAAGGGAAAAAAAGAAAAAAACTAATAAACATAATTCATGTAACTTGCTTAGTGTGGTAGTGAGTACCAAAAGTGCTCCTAGCAAATCTTTGATATTGCTATAGTTACTATCATCTGATATGAACTGATAAATTTCTCCTCCAATGGAACATAGTAACTCACTCTTATTTTCTTGCTACAGAATCTGACTTCACGTGAGTTCTTTTGTGAAGGGAGAAAAATAGTTATCCTGAGACTTCTGTTAACTTCAGTTGCTCATGAAATTGAAAAAAATAGTGCCCATAGCATTTGGGCAAAATGGAAAAAATAGCATCAAATACAGATGCTATTTTATTTTATACTGTATGAACAAATCAGTAACGACTCACCTGTTCCTCCCTTTTCTCTAGGCAAAACTGCCATTCGGGGTTAAAGGAGACGACAGAGCTCTTCAAATTTTTTGAGGCAGAACTGTGTGTGGAGAATGATGATATCAGCCTTGTTCAGTTAAACAAAGACAAAACCACTTCACCAGAAGAGGGTCCATCAACTTGAACACTGAAGAGAAAGAAACAAGCCTGATGATTGGAAAGGAAATTCTGTAAGTGTGAATTGCTTCGAGTACAATATAAACCTTGTCAGTTATGGGATTCCAGCTGTTGTTTTATTGCCTTTAATTTCCCATTAGTGGTTCAATGTCTGGGAAAGGTATCTGGCCTCCAGGAGGGGAAGTAAGGTCGGAACTGTTGTTCCTGTCTCTGCCAACATTTTGAATAGTGTTTAAATGAAGCCATTCAAAAGATCATCTTGTGCCTAATTCTTATAAGGAGTGTCGGTGACTAAAGCAAGCTCTTTAGATGCTTTCTTTCCCTCTTCAGTCTTTCTTCCTCTACACTCCTCTTACCACCATGAGAAAAAGAGATGCTGGTATAATACATATGAAAGAGTCATTATAATGTAGTACATTGAATGTAGCTGTACCTTACCTAGGGTTAAAGGGCATGGAGTGTGTTGGGGTGGAAGGTAGGCTTTATCATCTGGCCTCCCCTCTTCTGTTCCAATGAATTAAACACCTTATGATGGTGTGCTGCCAAAAAGAAGAATGTTCCAGTTGGGTTCACTGTGGTTCTACCACTTACCCAACATATTATTGTTTATCTTGCTGGTAGAATAAAGTTATATTTACTGAAACAGTAGAGTAAGATATTCCTTTATTGATCATTATGAAGACTATGGGTGTCTAGATTCTTCCTAGCTGTAGACAAGAGGAGGATGAAAACTAGCATTTAAGCTAAGCTAGCTAGCTAGCTAGATAAGTTTTGGACTTATAGTTAAATAACCTTACTTTATACCATCACACTAATTCTCAGAGCACCAGTATGAGGCTTGTCATGTTATTTCCATCTGAGATCAAGATTCAAAGTTTCCAAGAAGTGGAGAGCATATAAACTTCAAGTAGAAGGGATACTTCAAGTAGAAAGGATAGAACTAGAACTCACATTTAATTAAATTTTAAAAATTCCATGCTTTTATATCCTTCCAACTTTTCCAGAAAGAGGAAGGTAAAATTTTCTTCTCTTTTGAGCTTAAGAATTTGCACTGCTAAGAAACTTGAAGCAGTAAGAGAGAAAGCTATGTGCCTTGTCACTGATTCTTATGGGCTGGGGTCTTCAAATCTGAATTTATCACTATTTAGTGTGTGTCCAGAGGAAGTCATTCATGGAGTCTTGCAGGTCGGAACAAGAATTTCTTATTATTTGTACCTTCTATCAAAAACAGTGTGATTTCTATAGACAAGATCAAGAAGACTCTTTCTCTTCCTCATGTGCCTAATTTTCAAATCTTCCTGTGGGGTTTCTGGGGTCAGGTAATGAAATACAGGTGCATTCATTCCTCTGACTGCCACACTGTGAAGGTTGCAAACATTTGGTTAGAATATTCAGCACTTATAAATGTTAACCTTGTAATAGCAGCATTCTTATTATTCCAAACCCTGGAGTCAGAATTTCCTTGTCCTGAGCACTAATATGAGCCATATTTTTTTTTCCTGTTTAATCACAGACACAATGGTCACCTTAAAAAGCCCAAGGGTTGAATCTATTGCAGTAAGATAATAGAATATATACATAAAAATACACAATAGCAGTTAACACCTGAATGGTGAACTTAATTCTATGAAAAATGTGTTTGAAGCTCTAGTAACAGACCAGTCACTCATCAGTTTCCACTCATGGCCTTTATTTGGGAGAAGCAATCAGCAACTATT
>SJYC01048691.1:0-31491 GCA_006408675.1 Madoqua kirkii | reverse complement strand
CCTCCCTTTTCTCTAGGCAAAACTGCCATTCGGGGTTAAAGGAGACGACAGAGCTCTTCAAATTTTTTGAGGCAGAACTGTGTGTGGAGAATGATGATATCAGCCTTGTTCAGTTAAACAAAGACAAAACCACTTCACCAGAAGAGGGTCCATCAACTTGAACACTGAAGAGAAAGAAACAAGCCTGATGATTGGAAAGGAAATTCTTTAAGTGTGAATTGCTTCGAGTACAATATAAACCTTGTCAGTTATGGGATTCCAGCTGTTGTTTTATTGCCTTTAATTTCCCATTAGTGGTTCAATGTCTGGGAAAGGTATCTGGCCTCCAGGAGGGGAAGTAAGGTCGGAACTGTTGTTCCTGTCTCTGCCAACATTTTGAATAGTGTTTAAATGAAGCCATTCAAAAGATCATCTTGTGCCTAATTCTTATAAGGAGTGTCGGTGACTAAAGCAAGCTCTTTAGATGCTTTCTTTCCCTCTTCAGTCTTTCTTCCTCTACACTCCTCTTACCACCATGAGAAAAAGAGATGCTGGTATAATACATATGAAAGAGTCATTATAATGTAGTACATTGAATGTAGCTGTACCTTACCTAGGGTTAAAGGGCATGGAGTGTGTTGGGGTGGAAGGTAGGCTTTATCATCTGGCCTCCCCTCTTCTGTTCCAATGAATTAAACACCTTATGATGGTGTGCTGCCAAAAAGAAGAATGTTCCAGTTGGGTTCACTGTGGTTCTACCACTTACCCAACATATTATTGTTTATCTTGCTGGTAGAATAAAGTTATATTTACTGAAACAGTAGAGTAAGATATTCCTTTATTGGTCATTATGAAGACTATGGGTGTCTAGATTCTTCCTAGCTGTAGACAAGAGGAGGATGAAAACTAGCATTTAAGCTAAGCTAGCTAGCTAGCTAGATAAGTTTTGGACTTATAGTTAAATAACCTTACTTTATACCATCACACTAATTCTCAGAGCACCAGTATGAGGCTTGTCATGTTATTTCCATTGAGATCAAGATTCAAAGTTTCCAAGAAGTGGAGAGCATATAAACTTCAAGTAGAAGGGATACTTCAAGTAGAAAGGATAGAACTAGAACTCACATTTAATTAAATTTTAAAAATTCCATGCTTTTATATCCTTCCAACTTTTCCAGAAAGAGGAAGGTAAAATTTTCTTCTCTTTTGAGCTTAAGAATTTGCACTGCTAAGAAACTTGAAGCAGTAAGAGAGAAAGCTATGTGCCTTGTCACTGATTCTTATGGGCTGGGGTCTTCAAATCTGAATTTATCACTATTTAGTGTGTGTCCAGAGGAAGTCATTCATGGAGTCTTGCAGGTCGGAACAAGAATTTCTTATTATTTGTACCTTCTATCAAAAACAGTGTGATTTCTATAGACAAGATCAAGAAGACTCTTTCTCTTCCTCATGTGCCTAATTTTCAAATCTTCCTGTGGGGTTTCTGGGGTCAGGTAATGAAATACAGGTGCATTCATTCCTCTGACTGCCACACTGTGAAGGTTGCAAACATTTGGTTAGAATATTCAGCACTTATAAATGTTAACCTTGTAATAGCAGCATTCTTATTATTCCAAACCCTGGAGTCAGAATTTCCTTGTCCTGAGCACTAATATGAGCCATATTTTTTTTTCCTGTTTAATCACAGACACAATGGTCACCTTAAAAAGCCCAAGGGTTGAATCTATTGCAGTAAGATAATAGAATATATACATAAAAATACACAATAGCAGTTAACACCTGAATGGTGAACTTAATTCTATGAAAAATGTGTTTGAAGCTCTAGTAACAGACCAGTCACTCATCAGTTTCCACTCATGGCCTTTATTTGGGAGAAGCAATCAGCAACTATTAATTGGGGCATGTTGTTTTCTGTTAAGCAATATACAAATATTGTTGATCCTGTATATACTATTCACTGTGACTGACTTTGCTCTACACATTTCAACTATTTTCAGTTAATGGATGGGTTATTATAGTGTTTTGTTTTTAATCTTGCAATTTATACTAATGAATTCCCATTATAAACTCATCCCCCAGCTGGCCTTTTTTGAAAAATAATATACAAACAGTTACATTTTTGGCAATATTTTCTCCATACCATTACATAGCAGATATCAAAAGTCAAAATACTGCAGTTTTTCAGAGATTACTGTCATGCATGGCCCCCATAGCAGGGTCGAGGCAGATGGTAATACAGAAGGGGTGGGAGACCCCGCCTCCCATATTCTCACAAAACAGAGCAAAGCAAGCGTTACTCTGCCAAAGCCTTATAATATTTGATCCCAAATAAAGTTGGACCTTGTCCTTCTGTTTCTCTATCTTTTCCCCACCTTCTGTGTAGAGTCCATGTCTCTCTCAGTCACCATGCTGTTATAAAAACTCTGCCAATACAGGCATGTGTACAAGGCCCAGATCATCGAATCCAGGCATAGGAAGAACCAACATGGCGTTCTTTCTTGCCAAACCATTGCAGAAGTCAGCATCTCAATATTATGGCTTAAATAATTTTTCCTAACTGGATATTCTAAAATTCTCTTTATCAATAATTTTTGTTGATTCATGATCAATCTGAAATTTTCTCTGTATTTCTAACTGGAAGTCAGGTCTACATGATAGGTAATTATTGAGTTATATAAAGTTTAATTAAATAATACAAGTAGTTAGCTCATGAGAGTAGCATCCTGAGAGATGGAATTTTAGGAGCATGATAAAACCTCTCCTATCAGCTCAAAACACTGATTTGCTTAAAATAGTATATCTTCATATATACCTTCATACCTATAATCAAGGCATACATAGCCTTTCATGGTAGTAAATCTTACTGTGATCCTTACAATAGAAATATGAATAGAAATCTTAATATATAAATGTCTTAGTGACATTGTCTTTGCCACGGCTACTAGTCTTTGTATTGAGTTTTCTTAACTGTATGATTTGTTTCTTTTAAAGGACTCCAAAATATAATTTAAGGAAAAGGGGTAGTTTGAAATATTTCTCCACCAATGCTATCATTTTAGAGAGCAAACTTGGGTAAGATGTGTAGGTTCCTTATTCCTTTAAATAGAATTGTAGAGTGATGGAGAAGTGGAAAATAAAATGTGTAGCCCTGCCTGGCAAAAATTTTGAAGCAGAAAAATAAAAAAGGAACTGATCCCAGTGTTTTTCCTTACTCAATTTCTTTTCCTTCTATAATTCTTTCCTTTGCTGTCAGTGATGTCATGCTCACTATTATTTCATCCCTATCAAAAACTGCTCTTAAGATGCTATTCACATCAAACTGGACTTATAACATTTTTCTTTCAGCTTATGTTAAATCAGTCAATGTATGACCTCCCTTGAGAGAATTGCATTTTGTTCCTTATCTATAAATACTAAGAGAGAAGCTTTGAAAATTGATTTAAAATCATCAAAGAGTGGTAATGAACCTTTAAAATATATGATGTTTTCTTAAACTCTATCCATTCATTTGTTTTCTCATTCTTTATATACATATATATATATATGAATGTCTCTGTGCTCTAAGTACTACAGTAGGTGTTAGAAATCAATAAGATATGGTTCTTCCTGAAAGTGACTTCCCCTAACAATGTAGGAAATGAGGAAGTAAAAGAAATAATGTATCTGAAATAGATAATTATAGGTGCAATTGTATAGCCTTTACAGGGTGAAACGAAGATGAAAAAAAAGAGAGTATTCTAGTATACCTGATAAAACAAGTCAGGCCAAGCTTCATGAATGAAGTTCTATTTGAGCACAGTGTTAAAAGAATTGTACATGTCTGCAGGAAAGCAGAAGGGATACGAGTATTCAAGGCAACAGGGTTGAAGAGACAGGGGAGGAAATGATCTTAGGCAGAGAAGAGACATGACCAGAATTGTTTTGTCAGCAGCACAGTGAAAATAGATCGAATAGAACAGGACTGGGAGCACAGAACATCAGTAGTAAATGCTTGAATCATCCTTTCCAACAGAAACTGAACATCATCAGTAACAACGGGAAAGCTATGGGAGATTTGAGTAAATAGAATCAACTGGATTTGGTCCTCAGTTGAATGTGGAGAATGAAAAAGCAGATTGGGAAAAATTTCAGGTTTCTGATGAGGGTGGTTGGCATTTCATTGAGACAGGGAACACCATGCAGAGACCAAGTTCTAAAGGGAAAGATGAGCTAAGCTGAAGGCATGCTGAATTAGGAGTATGAGTGAGATATCCCCAGGGAGTGCTTTGTAGACATTTGATTGTCTCTGATGCTTAGAAGAAGGGCTGAGGTCACAAGTACAAATAGGGGTCACCAGCACCAAAAGGTCAATACTTCCTTCACAGTGATTGCCCAGCAAGCACTTGGAGAGCGAAAGTGAATGACTATTGGCACACTGCTGAATGTAGGCATTTAGAGAGGGAAAGGAGTCATCATCAGAGAAAACCAAAAAGAAATAGTCACAGTTATGGAAGGAGAAGTGAAGGTGAGGGAAAGCAAGAGGAATTATGGAAGATCACAGAAAAGAGACTAAATTTTAAAACTGCTAAATAAGAGTTCAAGTGACAAAAGGAAATGCTTATATGGAAAGAGAGAAAGGGAAAGTGGGAGACAGAGGCAGAAGAAAGGAGAAAAAGGAGGAAACTATTGGCACACTGCTGAATGTAGGCATTTAGAGAGGGAAAGGAGTCATCATCAGAGAAAACCAAAAAGAAATAGTCACAGTTATGGAAGGAGAAGTGAAGGTGAGGGAAAGCAAGAGGAATTATGGAAGATCACAGAAAAGAGACTAAATTTTAAAATTTCTAAATAAGAGTTCAAGTGACAAAAGGAAATGCTTATATGGAAAGAGAGAAAGGGAAAGTGGGAGACAGAGGCAGAAGAAAGGAGAAAAAGGAGGAAGAGTTTGAGGAAGAGGGTGAAGAGGAGGGGGAAGGAGGAGGAAGAGGAGAAAAGAAGACAGAAAGGAGAAGAAACACAGTAAAAATATTTCGTCCTTACTGAATTTTTCCAATGAAAGATCAGACTGGATGTATATGTTGAAGTGACAATGATAAGAAAGGGCTGAAAGAGCAAGAACAGAGAGAGTGGAAGGAACACAGTCACATTTGGATTTGGGACTTGTGTGTGTGACAGAGTGTCAGAAGATGAAGTCAGCATCCAGGCCACGCTAAGGACCTTGAACTTTATCTCAAAGTTAACATCAAAGCATTTCAAGCAGGGCAGAGATAATTTTAGGGCTGTGTTTTTGAAAGAATATTCTGACAGCTGTGTGGAGGAAGGTTGGACAAAAGCCAGCCTATGGATGGAGATCAGTCAAGAGGTTGGAGAGATCCTGGCCGGGGAGGATGAGGACTTTCATGAAGGTATGCAAAGTGGGCACCATCCCCATGACCACTCTTGCCCATTTTGTTATCTGCCTTTGAGATACTGTTGTTCTTCTGTGGATTCTGGTGTTCCCAAAATAGACATCATTGTGAGCCACCAGCCACTTGTCTAAGTTAGCTCAGAAGGCGGATACACACCATTGTAACGTGGTATGTTACCCTTGGCTTTCAACAGGACACAGTTTCTGTTGTTCTTTCGCCTGGTCACAGTTGTGATCTTGAAGGAGGACTGTCGTTTCAAAGCTGGAATTTTGCTCCCCAGAGTGCGCTTCTCACCTGAGCGCTATGCATGGCAGGCCTGTAGCACACAACCTCAAGAGCACACAAGAAGGTTCTATCCTAACAGTGCCTGCACTCTCCTTCTTCTGTCATCTCTGGTTCAAACAGTTGACTGATATAATAAAATCTGCTGCTGCTGCTGCTGCTAAGTCACTTCAGTCGTGTCTGACTCTGTGTGACCCTATAGACTGCAGCCCAGCAGGCTCCCTCATCCCTGGGGTTCTCCAGACAAGAACACTGGAGTGGGTTGCCATTTTCTTCTCCAATGCAGGAAAGTGAAAAGTTAAAGTGAAGTTGCTCAGTCGTGTCCGACTCTTAGTGACCCCATAGTCTGCAGCCTACCAGGCTCCTCCATCCATAGGATTTTCCAAGCAAGAGTATTGGAGTGGGGTGCCATTGCCAAGCAGTGATTCTCAACTAGAGGAGTGTCCTCCACTTGAGGACATTTGACAGTTTGGCTGTAACAACCAGTGGGTTGCTGTTGACATTTATAGACAGAGTTCAAGGATGCTGCTAAATATCCTACAGTGTATAGGATAGTCTCCTAAAATAAAGAATTATCTAGCTTGAAATGTCAAAAGTGCTAAGGTTAAGAAATTCTGCTTTAAAGGATTGGTATATTCATTTTCTTAGGATAAGTTTTTTTCATTACTTATTACAATAAATGTATGTTTTGGGTTATATATTTCCAAACTTTTATGTATCTGCTGTAAAGTGAAATGGAGAACTGAATCAATTGTTTGGACATGTCAAACAAAAGTTCTAAAAGAATATTTACCCATTATTATTACTCTAATCCCTTTTAAAAATTTTTAATGGTTCAAACCATGCATTAGGAGCTAAGTCTCCTCTTGAGTTGCATCTTGAGCCATGAATAGATAAACAAAAACTGAACCATGCAAGTAGGTTACCTTATCAGGTTTTGACTGAAAACATTTTCAAGTGCCATGTAAACTTTTCATCCATATATTCGAGCTCTGGGGAGCTATAGAGATAAATATTCTCTGTTGGAACAAGATCCAAAGAGCAAATGCCTTAACGTTTGTCTGTGTGCATTGAGATTTAGGACGCAAGTATAGGACACTGACGATATTGAAAAATAGTCATTATACAGCAGCTTCTCTCTAGAATATTGTCTTCGTATCTTTTTATTTGCTCAGGAAAGAGATTGTGTGCTACAAACCTCTCTTCCAAGATATTTCGAGGAAAGAACAAATTCTGGCAGAATGCAATAGATTTATGCCTTTATAAGATAGAAGACAATTCACACATCCCACAAATACTAAAAATGTACTAGGTTTTTATTAGAAGGATAATCTGTCTTCTTAGCAAAACTTCACTTCAGTTTTGCCCCATTCTGACTTCCATTTTTTGAGCCATTATTTATGATATTTAAAAACAAAATTCAAACAAAACACTGCATTTGTTATCAACTAAAGCATATGTCAGTGAGGCAGATATTTAAGCGTTCAACAATTCAAGCAAATGGTTAAAATGGAATTTTTGGTGAGAATTAGGTATTTTGCATTTAAACAAGCCAACTTTTTTGAATTAATATAAAGACCAACCAGTCCCATAGGAAATCTGAGAGGTATTCTGGGTTGGAGTTTAAGATCACTATGTTTTTTCGCTTGGCAGAATAATGACCAGAACTCTTTTATCCAAGTTGCATCTGAATATGCTTTTAAATGTCATCTTGAAATTTCTAGAAGGGCACACTGGCACCATATAGTTCCTTTGATTCTGAGTAGAATTACCATTGAGAGGCAAATTTCTATAAAGTACTCAAATTCCATCCTTCTAGGGTATACTAACACATATATATGGAATTTAGAAGACAGTAATGATGACCCCGAAAGTGAGACAATATAAGAGACACAGAGGTATAGAACGGACTTTTGGCTTCAGAGGGAGAGGGAGAGGGTGGGAAGATCTGGGAGAATGACAATGAAACATGTATACAATCATATGGGAGATGAAGCACCAGTCTATGTTCAATACAGGATACAGGATACTTGGGGCCGGTGTATGGGATGAACCGGGGGGATGGGCAGGGAAGGGAGGTGGGAGGGGGCTTTAACATGGGGAGATCGTCCACACCTGTGGCTGATTCATTTTATTAGAAGGATAATCTGTCTTCTTAGCAAAACTTCACTTCAGTTTTGCCCCATTCTGACTTCCATTTTTTGAGCCATTATTTATGATATTTAAAAACAAAATTCAAACAAAACACTGCATTTGTTATCAACTAAAGCATATGTCAGTGAGGCAGATATTTAAGCATTCAACAATTCAAGCAAATGGTTAAAATGGAATTTTTCGTGAGAATTAGGTATTTTGCATTTAAACAAGCCAACTTTTTTGAATTAATATAAAGACCAACCAGTCCCATAGGAAATCTGAGAGGTATTCTGGGTTGGAGTTTAAGATCACTATGTTTTTTCGCTTGGCAGAATAATGACCAGAACTCTTTTATCCAAGTTGCATCTGAATATGCTTTTAAATGTCATCTTGAAATTTCTAGAAGGGCACACTGGCACCATATAGTTCCTTTGATTCTGAGTAGAATTACCATTGAGAGGCAAATTTCTATAAAGTACTCAAATTCCATCCTTCTAGGGTATACTAACACATATATATGGAATTTAGAAGACAGTACTGATGACCCCGAAAGTGAGACAATATAAGAGACACAGAGGTATAGAACGGACTTTTGGCTTCAGAGGGAGAGGGAGAGGGTGGGAAGATCTGGGAGAATGACAATGAAACATGTATACAATCATATGGGAGATGAAGCACCAGTCTATGTTCAATACAGGATACAGGATACTTGGGGCCGGTGTATGGGATGAACCGGGGGGATGGGCAGGGAAGGGAGGTGGGAGGGGGCTTTAGCATGGGGAGATCGTCTACACCTGTGGCTGATTCATGTCAATGTATGGCAGAACCAATACAGTACTGTGAAATGGAATAAAGCATTAAACAACAACAAAAAAAATTTTTTTAATAAGAATACAGTATGATCGTAGAGAAACCAATTGTTATTGATGGTTTTAGAATACGATTTTAACCTTTATAAGGTTATATGACTTCAAAATAAGAGGAGTCTGGCTGGCTGTTTAAATAATATCAATAGTTTTCATTGTTAAGTACCCTCTGAGTTTTCATAATCATGCATATATGTTTCATTGCATTATCATATTAAAAGTGAATTCTCTTTATGTGACCCTCTTCGCTACTAAACTTCCCTGGTGACTCAGTGGTAAAGAACTTGCCTGCCAGTTCAGGAGATGTGGGAAGATCCCCTGGAGAAGAAAATGGCAACCACTTCAGTATTCTTGCCTGGGGAATCCTATGGACAGAGGAGTCTGGCAAGCTACAGTCCCTGGGATCACAAAGAGTCAGACACAGCTTAGCAACTGAGCATGCATTCACACTTTCCTACTAGACTGTAGGACCTTGAGCTAAGGACTGTATATTAATTCATCTTTTCCTTTTCATTGTCTAGTTCAACAATAAAAATGAATAAATGAATACAGAGTTGAAGGGGTGAAGATGGAACACCTATCAACTTTACCAGAAATGACATTCAATAAAACATCTTTTGGAAAATGCTAACTTACATCTAGAGGTCTTTGATGTACTTTAACCCTTTAAGAGGAAGTTCATAGCTATTGGTGAGAAAAAAAAGGAAAAAACAAAACATGAAAGGTGAGATTTTTAGAGTCAACTTGCAGAGTGAGTAATATGGATTTGGGGAAAAAATAATATTCTTAGAGAACTGTGAAATGGGTTGAACTCAAATCCACAGCAAGGAGAAAAAAAAAAAACAATATATAAAGATTTAGAATAGACTTTCTAACCAATGGCAAAATACCCAAGTTAACTTGCTTTTTATATTATTACTTCTTCAAAATTGTATGTGAAAGTGAACTTGATTTTTGTGGAACCTAAATGAGGTATCTGCCCTCCTAACAGCTACCTCTGTGCTGTCTCCTCTTAAGATGCTTGTTCTCTCTTTTCACACAGTCACAGAAGTCCTTGCTGTACTTCAAACATACTGAACACACATTCACTTCAGGGTTCTGTGCTGTCTTTTCCTTACATCTGAAAAATTCTTCCCCAAAGTCACTTCTGTTCTGCTTTTTCAAATAACACCTCCACAAGGATTTCTTCTGTTTCTGAAATATCCTGCCACTAATTCTTTCTTAATCTTATTTTTCTTAACTTTCTTATATTATGTATTTGCCTATGTTTTCACTTTTTTGTTTGTTGTTGCATTTTTTTTTAATTTTTGTTTTTCTTAACTGGAGCATACTAATAGGGCACTGAGTCAGATGTTAAGGGGATGGTGATAAATAAAGTAGAGATGATATTTGCCCTCAAGGGCTTCCAGACTCAGAGGAACTGAGGTCTTTGCCTTCTGCTCCCTCAAGGAGAAATTTTGCAAGAAAACCACTAGTGACACTCTTGAATTTTCTACAAATTTGTCAAAGGTGTGAGAAAATTCTGGCCACCGGACTTCTTCAAGATGTTTTTGCAAGTAAAATGCAATGATGTGCATTTACCAGTTTTGAGAGAAAGCCAAAATGTTATAGGATCACATATTATTAGTAGTAGTGTTTAACCAGTACTTATGTTGCATTTTAGTTGATGTTTCTGAGCCAAATTAATAAAATAGGACCCATATTTCAAATGAACAAATTGTCCTCCAGCATCATTTGGTGCATTCACAAACACATTAGCAATTTCAGGCTCACCAACTTCTGGAATTCTAATGCCGGAAGGAACCTCAGAGATCACCTAGCACAACCCCCTCATTTTCGTATTTATGCTAAAGCACTAATTATTACAATTGACTGCTATGAATAGTGGTTGAGAGGCATTAGCAGACCCAGAGAAGTGTTCTGTGTACTTGGCCTCTAATTGGTGGTTACAACTCAATCTTGGCTCAAGAGAAGGAATTTCTTTTTCCTTTGCTGTAAACAGACAACCTTGGCCTACACTGTGTTTCTTTTCATGTTAAAGAGTGAAATGGGAAGAAGAGACTCTACTTTAGAAATGGTTTGACTAATCTTATCTTTCTTTGCAGAAATACATTTTGTTGTTTGGAGGAAAAGTCTGGACTGACAATTTTTCATTCCAATGAGCTGAACCATCCTGATGTCAATAGTATGATTTCAAAATTCAATGAATTTCATGATTTAATTGAACAATCAAACAGAGAGTAGTGCAGAGACCACACCAGAGAAATATGGATGTGTCCCTTTTATTAAAATGCATTTCAAAAACTGGAGTGTGGCTTCCTTGATGAACCACTTCAAAAATCAATTTGTAGAAATGAGTGTAGGCATGTTAGGGATACTAATGTCTTTAAGAAATCTTTATGCTCTCCTAAAAAGTCCACTAAAAATTTAAAAAAAAAAACCAACACTTTGCCATAAGTTGCAAATGTAATTAAAGAGTCATTTAAGTTTTAAAAATTTTTTGGGGGGTGGGTAGGAGTAAGGAGGAGACATTTTATTCTTCATTAAAGTCTATTTACTAATTAAATTCAAAATGATGGAAGTCTTCTTTTTAGCCCAAATTATTACACAGAATTTGCAGGTTTGACTTGCATTTTTTATGAGAATTAGTTCAAAATTTTGAAATACATTGGCAAGAGCACGATCAATAAATGGAACATAAAAAGAATATCAAGATAATATTTTTTCTTGTATGTAAGCTATATTATATGTTATTGTTAATATATATTTATATATACTATATACTTAAAACAACTTTCAAAAATTGTACTGTGTTTATATGGGCTTTAATTTCTATAATATATAGCATCTAGTTTAACTAACTCTTTCACATGGGTTCACTCATCACCTTGTTATGGTGGACATGGACTAGACAATTTACCAAAGGTATTTTTGAGCAAAACTCACAGTTAAAACTGAATAAGGATAACAGCACTGATGAATTGTACCAGCATATGACTAACCACTCAAAGCAATAAACTGCCTTAGATATAGATCTGTGTTTAGTAATGAAAATGTAATCATAGAAGTATAACTCACACTGGAGTTTCCATCTGCCAAGCCAAGTTACCGTCAACAAACATGTTAATGCCTGACAACATATTTCAGCACCTTAATGTCAGAAAATAAGGAAATGCCAAATTTATTCAGAATTCAATATATTCCACCTACTTAGGCATATCCGAACTTGTGGATTAAATGTAATGTTAAAATTCTGATTGCTCAATAACTGATAATCATCTTTTAGAGAGTATGTGTTTTATTCAAGAGGCAAGTAGTAATTTGTAGTAAAAGTGGCTCCAAAATGAAGTGTTTCATGGTTTTTAATACACTGTGACTTTTTTAACAAGGGTGTTTTTTGACAGAATTATTTTTTTTTCTCACGCCCTGTGTAGTACCTTACCCATGTGTCAAGACAGATGTTTCTTATCATCAAGACTAGTATATATATATTCTCAGTCATTCAATCCACAAACACTTTCTTCCTTTGCTAGTTCAGGCAACACTGTACTAGGTGTAAAGAATACAAAACTGAGTAAAGCATTATTCCTCCCCACTAAGAGCACAGAGAGTGGCAGGGTAGACATTTATAACGAAGTGCCAGTCTATGTTCGATACAGGATACAGGATGCTTGGGGCTGGAGCATGGGGATGATCCAGAGAGATGATATAGGGTGGGAGGTGGGAGGGGGTTTCAGGATTGGGAGCTCATGTACACCTGTGGCTGATTCATGTCAATGTATGGCAAAACCAATACAGTATTGTAAAGCAGAATAAAGTAAAAATAAAATTAAAAAAATAAAAAATAGATACCTATAATACATTTCTATAAATGACATTAGTAAGTTATGAACAAAAATATTGGAATGTCAGGTGATAGGGAAACTTGGGACACAGAGAAAATCCTATAAAGAAAAGGAAACATTAGCTTTAAATCCAGAGAAAAAAATGCATTTTTTTTTTCAGAAAATAAGAGAAAAGTCTACTTTAGGTATAAAAAAGGAATAGCATGACTAAGACCCAGAATGGGTGAATGGACATTATGTCTAAGAAACTGTGAGAAGTTGAGCTAACCTGAACTGAGAGGCCAGCTAGGAATAAGGCAGGGGGAAGGTAGGTGTGAGATATTTTAAAGAGTCTTATATAGGCTATGCCAAAGAATTTTGATTTTATCCCCCCCAAATAAAATATCACATGGTATTGAAATACTGTTGCTTTTGTTGTTTTAGTTGCCTAGTAAAATCAACATTTTGTTTCAAAGAATTGCTTTTAACACTCAGAATTTCATGGCTGTGTAGGACATTCTGAGCACAAGATTACAGCTTAAAGGCACATGGCCGCCCTGAATGGTGGCCTCTGAGAGATCCACACAAAGCCCTGAGGCTTAGTTTCCACAGTGAGATCCATGTCCAGAACAAGTTTGGAGAACTTTGGGAAGAATCCAGAAGGCATATCTCTATGGCTGCAAGCATAGTTCTACACTTGAATAGAGTAGGTATATGGCTGCCTGTTGAAATTTAAAGACATTAAAAGGAATAAATGTCCTAGGATATCTAACATCTACCACTGGGTCCATTTCACTGGGCAAGTCATTGTTCATTGAAAGCCCCGTTAAAGTGCAGGGATTATCCTCTGAGAACCTTAGCATCTATAGCCTAGCCCTGGTCCTCTAAAAGACATCAACTGTTCAATGACATCTTGATCTGAAAGGAACGGTGAGTAAATTTGGATCTGAAGTATTGTCTGCCCTACATAGGACACAATAAGAGCATAGTGGAAAGTCGGAAGGAGGCAAAGAAAAGATTGCATGGGACTAGGCAGAAGTGTGGAAAGGCTTTGGCTTCTCCTGCCATAATGATACCTATATTTATTTTGGAGGTTTAGAAGCCTATCTCACTAAAAGTCAAGAAAATCAAGAGAAAAAAAATAAGAAAAAATATTTGTGGCTAAATAAGGTATAGCTGTCTATGTAGTACAGGTGATAGATTTGAGTTTATTCCTCTTCCAAGGCTGAAAGGTTCCTCAACCCTCTCTGTGTGCTAAGTCACTTTATTCATGCCCGACGCTTTGTTACCCTATGGACTGTAGCCCTCCAGACTTCTCTGTCCATGGGATTTCCGAGGCAGAATAGTGGAGCAAGTTACCATTTCCTTCTCCAGGGCATCTTCCCAACTCAGAAATCAGTCCTGCATCTCTTGGTCTCCTGCACAGGCAGGCAGATTCTTTACCACTAGCACTACCTAGGAATCCCCTCGTCCCTCTCTAGATTCTTGTCATTTAGTTTGGGTATCAGGTTTCTGGCATTGACTTGGTTCTACTTGTCCCCCTGGACTGGAAGCATGTTTATTTTGTAAGTTCGTTAACTTATCTCCTTGAATTTAAACCAACTTTGCAGTTGCCTCCTTCTCCACTGTCCTGGAGATTTCCAGGTTTCCTGGCAGAGTCTGACCATCTGCTGATATCCTTTCTGATGTGCCGGTCATGTATCTGGCAGCTGGCACTAGCCAGTTTCAGGCAGCATGTCTCTAGCACCCTGTGACCAGCAGGGACCTCCTCTCACCTTGAACTCTTCTATGCAGTGCCGTGCATCTGTAAGTGCTTAATATAGGGTCTTCTTCTTCTACATCCAAGTCTCGTGTGCCTTACTTTTCTTTCCACCTGATGAGTCGCTGCCTCCTGATCTAGTTGCATGTACAAAGTAGCTGAAGACTGAACTCATTAACTGATCAGGCATTTGGTCCCAGTGACTCCATCTATTCATTTCCCTGCCTTGTGTATGTATGAGGGCACCAGAGCAAGGGGTGGAGTGAGAGGAAGGTTCAGTAGCAGGATTTCAGAGCCCTCTATTATCACTTGGTATGTTAACATGTATAACATAAGTGCTAGAATAGTGGTTATTTTAAATAGATGACATTTATTGAATGCTTGCCATGTGCCAAGCATGTGTCTGTGTTTTGCATAATTTTTGAATTTGAACTTTAAACACAGCACGTACACCAACCTTAGAACAAGTTCTTCACATCTGCAGAGTGTCAGCCTAGATGTCTCATGTTCCTAAAGTTCCTTTGCTGGTATCCTCAATAGATATCATTTATCTGTGTCATTTGGCTCAAAGTTGGAACATTGGCCCTCCCTTAACATACAAAATTTGGGCACATGCACACGTGTGCACACATATACACACACATACGTTTTCAATTTCCTTCTACACTATGCTTCATCTGGGATAAGGCTGTTTTGGTTTCCCTGCAGAAACCCATGTTGTTAACATTCTAATGCTCACTTACGAGTCAGTGAATCAAGCACAAACTATTTTCAGATAAACTGGGAGTTTTAAAAAGTGTGTTCACAATACAACAAAAAGTGCCTAAGATATTATGATCCAGAGAATGAAGCTTTTGAGCAATGCCATAAATAAATGTTTTACTTCAGCATGTCTCACTTCAAAGAGCAAATTTAGAATATAAAGACACATTTCTATCTCCTAGAAAGCCTACTATCTAAATGAAAAGAAGCATAGATCCAATCTGTGCTTTCCATATAACAAACCAGCTATTGTTCCTCCTACTTCTCCCAGCCCCTCAAAAAACTACTCTATAAGGGATTCCTCATTACTATTTGTATAATTTGTTAACACCCTATTTTCAGTTCTCCTAAGGAATTCTGAATGACAGAAAAATACATAAAAAAGCTTTCTGGATAGAATTCTGTGAAATATCCTTTATTTTATAAAACAACTCTTATTAAAAAAAAATCATTTCTCTAGGGCCAAAGTACGTTCCAAAACTCACCAAAATCTCTTTCGCCTTTCACTGATAAGAGCCAAGTCTTGGATGTAACAGCCCACTTTGATAAATGCAGAGTATTTCCTGAGCAGTAGAACAACAAATTTCAAATCTATAACATGTAATCTTGCCAAACCTAGGTTTTGGTTTTTCATCAGGTCCCAAATTGTGTTTTAGATCAATATCAGTAAGCATATTGCTAAAGATCTTTGAAGAGCTAAAAAGATCATATGATACAGATAAAACTGACATATTTTCTCTCATATATATTTAACTGTATTTAAACAAATTAACCACACATTTAAGGCTTTTGAAATTTATAAACTTCCCTTATTGGGAAGCAACTAAAATAATATTATCCTGATATTCTTTGTTTTGCAAAGGTTTTTAAAATCTCAAATATAAAATATTCAGGTTTCTAAATAATTAAACTTTAAAAGGGCTTTCCTCATAGCTCAGTTGGTAAAGACTTTGCTTGCAATGTGGGAGACCTTGGTTTCATTCCTGGGTCCAGGAAGATCCCCTGGAGAAGGGACAGGCTACCCACTCCAGTATTCTGACCTGGAGAATTCCATGGACTACATAGTCCATGGAATTGCAAAGAGTCATGTAAGGTCAGACCCTGGGGGCCATGATGGGCCGTTCCCCCCTCCCCCACCTGCAGTGGAAGTCCTTACCCCCTAACGGAGGGAGGCTCCTGGATCCCGGGGACTAATAACAGCACACTTCACCGGCTAAAGCCGCCCCACCTCAGCCACATAGAAAGACCTATCAGCTTGTGACACCTTGGCCTGGCAACCTGGCCAAACCCCCATCCATTAACCTGGCCATCCCTCACAACGTGCACATATAAACTAACTTTAAACATGTTCCAGGCATGCGGACTTCTTCGACCTGCCCTGTTCTGGTCCGGGAACTCCATTGGGGAGCACTTCACCATTAAAGCCTGTTAGACACTCTTTTGGTGTCCTGGTCGACTTTTACCTAACAAGTTGGATACGACCGAGTGACTTTCACTTTCACTTTCAAGCTTTAAAAAATTATTACTCTATAACTATGTCATTATTCTAATAATATTTACTGAATAGTTTAAATTTAAGCCTCACCCTTCCATAAAATTGTCTTTTTTTTTTTTTTGAGCCATGAACAGATTGAATGGCACCACATTCTTAGTGAGACCTTTAATCTGAGGTCCCTTATTTCTTTTAGTGGTTTTAATAATTGGTGTGATGGTCATACCCTCAAATGTACCTTTGTAGAAATAATATATTTGATTGGATTCTGCTGCCCTGAGATTTTTCAGCTTTATCATTTACCATTAAGGAATTTTAAAAAGTTGCTCCTTTTCAGGAAGATCCCCTGGAGAAGGAAATGGCAACCCACTCCAGTATTCTTACCTGGAGAATCCCATGGAGGAAGGAGCCTGGTAGGCTACAGTCCATGGGGTTGCAAAGAGTCAGACAGGCTGAGCTACTTCAAATTCTAAACATTCTTTAATTCATCAGCATGGTCGATTTCCTTTCATCTGATGACACATTTGCCAGCTATTTTCTGAGCTCATCATTTTCTTGTAATATACCTTGCCAAATGTTACCAGCAGTGAGTAAGCATGCCAACAGTTTTCTAGCCCCTTCCCTTTGGGGCTACACGTGTGCTAAACACATAGTCTGCTGCCCAAGTTATTGCAGTTCTGGAGACAGTTTTACCAGTTTCCACTGCTGCCTTACCTTGTCATTGTCATCTTGCTTTCAGTTAACAGCTTCCTTGTCTCTCACAGTTTAAACAGCAGTCATTGCCATATAATTGAGAGTTTTGTCTTCATAGAACTTCACTTTATTTCTAGTTCCTGTATTGGTCCAGAATGACTGAGTCATGGTGTGGTAAGAAGCAATCCTCCCCAAATCTCAGTGGCTTAGAACAATAAACGTTTATTTCTCACTCATTCCGCATGTCCATCTGAACCTCAGGAGACAGTGTTCAAATATATTTCTCATCCAGAGACCTATGTTATGGAGTCTCTACTATCTACTGTGTTATTAGTCCTCAGGAAAGAGGGAAAGGGATGTAGAATCAAGGATTGCCCTTTAAAATCTTCTGCCCTAAGTGGCCCTTGTCATTTAGAAACATAATCAATTGTTCAAATATGGTCACATTGAGATGCTGAATTTCAAATGGTACAGGAAAATGCAAAGTTCCTTCTAAGCACTCCATGAATCCCTGAGTACTAACTTTCCCTTCATCTCTGAACATTTGTGCATCTGTTCCCTCTTCATGGAATAGTCTTTCCCTTCTCTCCTCTTCCTTGTGAAGTCCTGATTCAAAATCCAGTTCATGTGTCCCTATGCTGCAAAACATGCCTCAATATGTCATAAAGAATAAGCCAAATTTTCTAGTGTTCATACAGAAGTTTGCTCTATCACTCGAGAAATTGCATTCTAATTATGCATTCACAAGATTCTCCCACTAAATTTTGGACTCTTTCAGAATGTGATGGACATTTTATTAATTTTTCAATTTCAAGCACTTACACAGTGCCAGGCATATAGGTGCTAAAGAAATTATTATGGAGTGAATCTGGTTTGAGAAACTTATTGTAAAATACATAGTTGATTTTTTTCCTTCAGATTGAGATTTGAATAACACATTTGACATCATAATTTTGAGTGGGGCTTCCCTGGTTGCTCAACCTCCACACTGAGAAGCCTGGGTACTGCAACTCGAGAGTAGCCCCAGCTCACCGTAGTAGAGGAAGCCTGTGAGCAATAAGAAGACCCAGTAAGACCAAAAATAAACAAATAAAATTTAAAACATAATAATTTTGAGGGAAGGATTTGGTCTTGTAATTATTATCATTTAAAATGGTTTTTTCTTTCTTGCCTCTCCATTTGTCTTCTATTATCATAGACCAGGTTCTCAAAACAGCATTTTGGACAATTTCAACAACTTCTTAGTGAATGTACTTAGTTTGGCTCCTTCTCATCTATTTCAAAGCTAAGATAATTACTTATCATCAAAAAGTTATCATTTTAGCTTTACCTTGCCAAAGAACCCATGATGTTTTCCTATTATTTGTTTGTCTTGACTCTTAAACTATTATCAACTATAACTCATTTTCCATCTCATGCCCTATATCACATTGTCATCATCTATTCCCCATTAAAATCTCTTCTCCCCTTCAGTTTCAAATGACATCACACTGATTTCAGAATAAAGTCAAAGCAACTTTACATGCTTTGTGAGAACCTTGTAGTTGGATCTTTTCTTATTTTCATATCTTTTATTTATCCTGCAAACTACTTTCACACTCTACTGGAGCCACTTTGAATTTATCTAAATTTTTCAAGTTCATCATGTTCTCTCTACTTTCTAGGTACTTGATCACAGTCTGAAATTTTTCCCCCCTCTTTAGAACAGGTAAGCTATAACTTACCCTTCTGGCATGTGTCGGGTTTTCTGTAACAGAACTGAATTTGGGCAATTCATCTGACCTTCAGCAAAGCCAACCTATTGATAACAGGTTGTGTTTGCGAAAAGTACAGCATTTATCACAGGATGCAAAGGAAAGAGAAAGGGCAACTCATACTAAAAGATTCAAACTTCCTGTTGGCTTTTAGGGAAGGGCTTTTAAAGACTAAGTGAAGGATAGGGTCGTGCAGTATAAGATTATATTACAATTTCTGATTGGTGGGTGTTAAGGTCCCAGGTGAGGTCACAGGAGTCAGCAATACCAGTCTTCAGGTTCCAGGTGGTCTGGGAGCTCTATGTTCACGGTCATCATGCAGTTAGGTTCCTCCACCTGGTGGGGATTTCAGCATCTGCAGAAAAACTCAAGCATATGGCTATTATCTATAGGACTTGTTCAGTTCAGTTCAGTTCAGTCGCTCAGTCGTGTCCGACTCTTCGCGACCCCACAAATCACAGCACGCCAGGCCTCCCTGTCCATCACCATCTCCCGGAGTCCGCTCAGACTCACGTTCATCCAGTCAGGGATGCCATTCAACCATCTCATCCTCGGTCGTCCCCTTCTCCTCCTGCTCCCAATCCTTCCCAGCATCAGAGTCTTTTCCAATGAGTCAACTCTTCGCATGAGGTGGCAAAGTACTGGAGTGTCATTTTTAGCATCATTCCTTCCAAAGAAAACCCAGGACTGATCTCCTCCAGAATGGACTGGTTGGATCTCCTTGCAGTCCAAGGGACTCTCATGAGTCTTCTCCAACACCACACTTCAAAAGCATCAATTCTTCAGTGCTCAGCCTTCTTCACAGTCCAACTCTCACATCCATACATGACAGCCAAAGTACTGAAGTTTCAGCTTCAGCATCATTCCTTCCAAAGAAATTCCAGGGTTGATCTCCTTCAGAATGGACTGGTTGGATCTCCTTGCAGTCCAAGGGACTCTCAAGAGTCTTCAGCACCACAGTTCAAAAGCATCAGTCCTTCAGCACTCAGCCTTCCTCACAGTCCAACTCTCACATCCATATATGACCACAGGAAAAAACATAGCCTTCACTAGACGGACCTTAGTCAGAAAAGTAATGTCTCTGCTTTTGAACATACTATCTAGGTTGGTCATAACTTTTCTTCCAAGAACTAAGCGTCTTTTAATTTCACGGGTGCAGTCACCATCTGCAGTGATTTTGGAGCCCCAAAAAATAGTCTGACACTGTTTCCACTGTTTCCCCATCTAATTCCCATGAAGTGATGGGACTGGATGCCATGATCTTTGTTTTCTGAATGTTGAGCTTTAAGCCAACTTTTTCGCTTTCCTCTTTCACTTTCATCAAGAGGCTCTTTAGCTCCTCTTTACTTTCTGCCATAAGAGTGGTATCATCTGCATATCTGAGGTTATTGATATTTCTCCCAGCTATCTTGATTCCAGCTTGTGTTTCTTCCAGTCCAGCGTTTCTCATGATGTACTCTGTATATAAGTTAAATAAACAGGGTGACAGTATACACCCTTGATGTCCTCCTTTTCCTATTTGGAACCAGTCTGTTGTTCCATGTCCAGTTCTAACTGTTGCTTCCTGACCTGAATACAGATTTCTCAAAAGGCAGGTTAGGTGGTCTGGTATTCCCATCTCTTTCAGAATTTTCCACAGTTTATTGTGATCCACACAGTCAAAGGCTTTGGCATAGTCAATAAAGCAGAAGTAGATGTTTTTCTGGAACTTTCTTGCTTTTTCCATGATCCTTAAAAAAACTGGAAATAGAACTGCCTTATGACCCAGCAATCCCACTGCTGGGCATACACACTGAGGCAACCAGAATTCAAAGAAACACATGTACCCCAGTGTTCATCGCAGCACTGTTTATAATAGCCAGGACATGGAAGCAACCTAGATGTCCATCAGCAGGCAAATGGATAAGAAAGCTGTGGTACATATACACAATGGAGTATTACTCAGACATTAAAAAGAATACATTTGAATCTGTTCTAATGAAGTGGATGAAACTGGAGCCGGTTATACAGAGGGAAGTAAGCCAGAAAGAAAAACACCAATACAGTATACTAACACATATATATGGAATTTAGAAAGATGGTAATGATAACTGTGTATGTGAGACAGCAATAGAGATACAGAAGTATAGAACCATCTTTTGGACTCTGAGGGAGAGGGAGAGGGTGGAATGATTTGGGAGAATGGCATTGAAACATGTATAATATCATATATGAAATTAATCACCAATCCAGGCTTGATGCATGATACTAGATGCTTGGAGCTGGAGCACTGGGAAGATTCAGAGAGATAGTACAGGGAGGCAGGGGGGAGAGGGTTCAAGATGGGGAACATGTGTATACCTGTGGTGGATTCCTGTTGATGTATGGCAAAACAAATACAACACTGTAAAGTAATTAACCTCCAATTAAAATAAATAAACATATTTAGAAAAATAACAAAAAGCTTATAAATATTATAGCTTAATGAGTATACAATATATATCATAATATCAAGAGTAGCAACTCCAAAGACCAGGTATCAGTGACGAGGGTTTCATCGCCAGGTAAGATCTATGAATTCCAGAGCTTGAGTCAGAGATGTGGCAGAGTTCTCAGAAGTCAGAGGCAACCAGGGGAACCTGAGTTTCTGAGAGATTAAAAGAATTCATCTCTCAATAATATATCTTGAATCTCATTTACTTTTACTATCAAGCCTGTGTATGAATCCCAGAAACATAACATATCATTTGCCCCTTTACTAACTATGCAGATACAGGAAATTGTCAATGGGTATAGAAACCAGAAATGAGACCAAAAGCAGGCATCATCTACTTTTTGCAGAAAGTCAGAAGTTTGGGTAAATGAAAACAAATCCAGCAAACAAAATAATTTAATTCAAGTCAATAAACTAATTAAAGTTGAATATGATATATCCCCAGAACAACAGAAAAATAAGCATGTCTACTATAAATAATGAAAACCTAATTTTTGTTTTCTAAAAAACAAATAATAACCAAGCTGAGGAATAGACTAAACAAAGCTGAAAGCAAAAGCTGGATGTCTGAGGAATACTACTTAAACATAGCATAAATGGTGGAAATATGAAAGTATGCATAGAAGCATAACACAGATGAAAATAAACCAGAGGTTTCAATGTTCCCCTAAAATAAGATTGAAAAGAAATAAATTATAAATAACTAATGAAATAAATAACAACTGAAAGCTCCATATCAGATAATAAGCAGAAAACTAGAGAAGTTTTCCTATTATATAAAATATGCAAAGGTCTTGGCTAATTGGGTTTCACTGATGACTCAGAAGGGAAAGAATCTGCCTGCAATGAAGGAGACAGGTTCCATCCCTGGGCTTGGAAAATCTTCTGGAGAAGGGAATGGCTACCCACTCCAGTATTCTTGCCTGGAGAATTTCATAGACCAAGGAACCTGGTGAGCTACAATCCATGGGGTTGCAAAGAGTAGGACACAACTGAGTGACTAACAAGTTCATTTTCAGAATACCTGCATAAGATTGCAAAAATGAAAGGAAACACTTCTGTCAAACCGAGAGCAAGCCATAAAGCCTCTGAAGTTGTGGCTGCCCTCAGCTCATGAGTTCTCTATGGATGCTGAGTTTGAAAGGCCACACAAGAGGAAGAACTTGTGAGTATAAGACGCAGTTTGGAGACCAAGGCCTGTATTGTCTTTAAATAAAATGGCCTTAAGTGTAGTGAATGGTGGACTACAAAAATTCCATGTCTTGAAACTGGAAACAAAGTAAAACAAATTTTAATGACTGCTGCTGCCTGCTGCCAAGTCGCATCAGTTGTGTCTGACTCTGTGCAACCCCATAGATGGCAGCCCACCAGGCTCCTCCATCCCCGGGATTCTCCAGGCAAGAACACTAGAGTGAGTTGCCATTTCCTTCTCCAATGCATGAAAGTAAAACGTGAAAGTGAAGTCGCTCAGTCGTGTCCGACTCTCAGTGACCCCATGGACTGCAGCCCACGAGGCTTCTCCATCCATGGACTTTCCAGGCAAGAGTGCTGGAGTGGGGTGCCACTAGTTTATGTTAAATTGTACTGTAGGTGATAGGAAATGTCTCCTCTGCTGCTGCTGCTGCTGCTAAGTCACTTCAGTCGTGTCCAACTCTGTGCGACCCCATAGACAGCAGCCCACCAGGCTCCTCCATCCATGGGATTTTCCAGGCAAGAGTATTGGAGTGGGTTGCCATTGCCTTCTCCGAATTTCACATTCTTATGTGACTGATTCAGTGTCATCATAAGTGAAAAGAATTTCAAGTGTTTCTTGATTGGCAGCAATCTGGGGCAACTGGCAGAAGCAAAATAATTAACCCCTGGGGGGCAGCCAGCTTTCACTAAATTTACAACAAACATGTTTGTACTCTGAAATCTGTGTATGTGTGTGTATGACGTACATGCTAATTATTGTGGTTATACATCAGCACAGACAACTGACCATAGTTTCAAATAACAGAATGTCAAATATAGAACACAAAACTAGCATGTTTAAAATAACTAAAAAATATTTTTTACAAAAATCAAAAGTGAGAAAGAAAAAAGAGGCCCCCAAATGTCAGGCAAACATGACTGCCCACCAACTAGAATGGTTATATTATAAAAGGAGGCCAAAATCAAGTTTGGTGAAAATGTGGCATAACTAAAACTCTTATACAGTCCTGAAGAAACATCAATCAAGGCAATCACTTTGGAATATTTACTAAAGCTAAATCGATATCAATTCTATGACCAAGTTCAATGCCTGGTTCTATTCCTGAGTCGGGAAGATCAACTGGAGAAGGGAGAGGCTACCCACTTAAGTATTCTTGGGCTTCCCTTGTGGCTCAGCTGGTAAAAAATCCGCTTGCAATGTGGGAGACCTGGTTTTGATCCTTGGGTTGGGAACATCCCCTGGAGAAGGGAAATGCTATCCACTCCAGCATTCTAGCCTGGAGAATTCCCTGGACTATATAGTGCATGGGGTTACAAAGAGTTGGGCATGACTGAGCAACTTTCATTTCACTTCACTTTACTATGACCAAGAATAATTTTACCTTGCTCTTAGATAGATAGCCTATAGATGTGTGCAAAATATTCCCCAGATATCAAGAACTAGAATTTTAACAGCATCATTAATCAAAATGGTCCAAATATGAAACAAAGAAGCAGGCAAGTGCTGACCCATACTTTGCAGGAGACACGCAAACACTCAAAGTCAGATCTGGCTCAGTCTCTGTGGGTTTTCCTACTGAGCACAAGATTTCGTTTGAGCCCTTCAAGTGTTTCTGATGGGTATGGGGTTTAATTCTAAATGTGATTTTGCCCCTCCTACCATCTTGTTGGGGTTTCTCCTTTGCCCTTGGATGTGGGCTATATTTTTTTGGTGGAATCCAACATTCTGCTATCAACAGTTGTTCAGCAGTGAGTTATAATTTTGGAGTTCTCCCAGGAGAAGATGAGCATATGTCTTTCTACTCTGCCATCCTCTTCCTTTGGAAAATGTAACTGGTCAAAAGCTAACACAGTTTTCCCAAGAGAATACACTGGTCATAACAAACGCCCTCTTCCAACAAAACAAGAGAAGACTCTACATGTGGACCTCACCAGACGGTCAATACTGAAATGATACTGATTATGTTCTTTGCAGCAAAGGACGGAGAAGCTCTATACAGTCAGCAAAAACAAGACCAGGAGCTGACTGTGGCTCAATTCACGAACTCCTTATTGCCAAATTAGATGGAAATTGAAGAAAGTAGGGAAAACCACTAGACTATTCAGGTATGACCTAAATTAAGTCCCTTATGATTATACAGTAGAAGTGACAAACAGGCTCAAGGGACTAGATCTGATAGACAGAGTGCCTGAAGAACTATGGACCAAGGTTCATGATATTGTACAGGAGGCAGTGATTAAGACCATCCCCAAGAGGGAAAAAAAAATGCAAAATGGTTGTCTGCAGGAGACTTACAAGTAGCTGTGAAAAGAAGAGAAGCTAAAAGCAAAGGAGAAAAGGAAAAATATACCCATTTGAATGCACAGTTCTAAAGAATAGCAAGGAGAGATAAGAAAGCTTTTCTCAGTAATCAGTGCAAAGAAATAGAGGAAAATAATAAAATGAGAAAAACTAGAGATTTCTTTAAGAAAATTAGAGATACTAAGGGAACATTTCATGCAAAAATGCACACAATAAAGGACAGAAATGGTACAAACTTAACAGAAGCAGAAAATATTAAGAAGAGGTGGCAACAATATACAGAAGAACTATACAAGATCTTCATGACCCACATAGCCATGATGATGTGCACCACCTTTATGGCAGAAAGCAAAGAAGAACTAAAGAGCTTCTTGATAAAAGTGAAAGAGGAGAGTGAAAAAGTTGGCTTAAAGCTCAACATTCAGAAAACTAAGATCATGGCATCTGGTCCCATCACTTTATGGGAAATAGATGGGGAAACAATGGAAACAGTGACAGACTTTGTTTTCTGGGGCTCCCAAATCACTGCAGATGGTGACTGTAGCCATGAAATTAAAAGACACTTCCTCCTGAGAAGAAAAGCTATGACAAATCTAGGCAGTATATTAAAAAGCATAGACATTACTTTGTCAACAAAGGTCCATCTGGTCAAAGTTATGCTTTTTCCAGTCATCAGGTATGGATGTGACAGACTATAAAGAAACCTGAGTGCTAAAGAATTGATACTTTTGAAATGCGGTATTGGAAAAGACTCTTGAGAGTCCTTTGGACTGCAAGGAGATCCAACCAGGCAATCCTAAAGGAAATCAGTCCTGAATATTCATTGGAAGGACTGATGCTGAAGCTGAAACTCCGATTCTTTGACCACATGATGTAAAGAACTGACTCTTTGGAAATGACCCTGATCTGGAAAAGATTGAAGGCAGATGGAGAAGGGTATGGCAGAGGATGAGACAGTTGGATGGCATCACTGACTCGATGAGTTTGAGTAAGCTCCAGGAGTTGGTGATGGACAGGGAAGCATAGCGTGCTGCAGTCCGTGGGGTTGCAAAGAGCTAGAAATGACTGAGTGACTGAACTGAACTGAACTGAACTGAACTGATGGAACAAACTTTACCAGCAGAAGGGAGAAATACATTGTGGAGTAATTATATCTGAGAATTCTTGACAACAGTGAAAAATAATGAATTAACATGGTAAATCTCATAAAGGTAAAAATGAGTGACTGAATACAGACTCAAAGGAATGAGCACTGCATTAACTCATTCATTTGAAATTGAGAAACAGACAAAAGTACTAAATTGTGTTAGAACTTTCTTCTTTTCATGAAAAGAGGGCAGGTAATGCCTAAAAGGGACTGCAGGAGTTACCTGGGATACGGTTAGTTACTACTTTTAAATTTGGTGCTGTTTTAAATTTGGGATGAATTTAATTGTGAAATTTTCTGTTGTATTTCAATTAAGAGGCTACTAGGAAGATTTAAAATACAACTAGAACTACTTCAAAACAGCAGAGGAGATACAGTAAGGAATAAATTAGAAAACATGAAAACAGATCTGAAGATTTTCTCTAGAGTGCAGTACAAAGAGGCAAGGAGATAAAAAATATGAGTGTAAGAGATAGATAACATAGAAAGAGAACATGTAACATAAATCTAGATAGAGCTCCAGAAGAAGACAATATAGAGAATAGGGGATGTGCAGAAAGACAATTAGCTAACAGAAAAATAGACTCAAGAAAAAACACCAAATCTTGAACAATATCTATAAGAGGAAACCTACATCAGTGCATAGCATAGATAATAGCAGAAGAGAAAGGGGAAAAGATGATCTTTAAAATAACCAGACATGAAAAATAGATTTTTGATCCAGTAATCTCACTACCGGTTGTATGTCCTGAGAAAACCATAATTCAAAAAGACACATGTACCCCAGTGTTCATTGCAGCACTAATTACGACAGCTAGGACATGGAAGTAACCGAAATTTCCAATGATAGACATTTAAATGGATAAAAAAGATGTGCCACATATATACAATGATGGTTGTTCTAATGGAGTGTTACTCAGCCATAAAAAGAAATGAAACTGGTAATTTGTTGTGATGTGAATGAATCTAGAGTCTGTCACACAAGGTGATGTTAAGGAAGAGAAAAGCAAATATTGTGTAATTAATTCATTTAAATGGAGTCTAGAAAAATGATACTGATGAACCTATGGTAAAGTGTCTGCCTGCAATGCAGGAGACCTGAGTTCAGTCCCTGGGTCAGGAAGATCCCCTGGAGAAGGAAATGGCAACCCTCTCCAGTACTCTTATCTGGAAAACCCCATGGATGGAGGAGCCTGGTAAGCTACACTCCATGGGGTCGCAAAGAGCCAGATAACTGAGCAACTTCACTAACAGAGATGCAGGCACAGAGCGGACTTGTGGACAGAGCAGTGGAAGAAGGTGGGACAAACTGACTTATAATGCTATCATGTGTAAAATAGATAGTGGGAAGCTGCTACATAACACAAAGAGCCAACCTTAATGTCCTGTGATAACCTAGAAGAGTAGGACAGGGTGTGGAAGGGTGGAGGGATGCTGAAGAGGGAGGGGATGTATGCAGACTTATAGCTGTTTCACTTTGTTGTACAGCAGAAGCTAAAACAATAGGGTAAAGCAACTATACTCCAATTTAAAATAGATTTTTTTTAAAGATGACAAAATTATAGACAAAAGTCTTATAAACAACCAAAAATCTCCAAAGATAATTAAATGATATCATTAAAGTACCTAAAGGAAAAGTTAGTAAGTAGAGAATGTTGAACCAAAGACAGAACTAATAAGGATAAAGGAGTAAATAAACTTAATAGTATCTCTCATTTTATATAGAAGCAGGAAATTCTTCACATATGAATATACTGCATAGATAAATTATTTTGCTCTTCTTCAGTGACTATGATATTACATTTACTACAGCATAATATGAGACATCTATTTGCCATGAAGTGATGGGACCAGATGCCATGATCTTTATTTTTTGAATGTTGAGTTTTAAGCCAACTTTTTCACTCTCCTCTTTCATTTTCATCAAGAGACTCTTTAGTTCTTCGCTTTCTGCCATAAGAGTGGTGTCATTTGCGTATCTGAGGTTATTGATATTTCTCTTGGCAATCTTGATTCCAGCTTGTGCTTCATCCAGCCTTGCATTTAGCATGAAGAACTCTGCATACAAGTTAAATAAGCAGGGTGACAATATACAGCCTTGACGTACTCCTTTCCCAATTTGGAACCATTTTCTTGCTCCATGTCCAGTTCTAATTGTTGCTTCTTCACCTGCATACAGATTTCTCAGGAGGCAGGTAAGTTGGGCTGGTATTTCCAGCTCTTTCAGAATTTTCCACATTTTGTTGTGATCCACACAGTCAAAGGCCTTGGTGTAGTCAATAAAGCAGAAGTGGATGCTTTCCTAGAACTCTCTTGCTTTTTCTATGATCCAACGAATGTTCACAATTTGATCTCTGGTTCCTCTGCTTCTTCTAACCCAGCTTGAACATCTGGAAGTTCTTGGTTTATGTACTATTGAAACCTAGCTTTGAGAATTTCTAGCCTATGAGATGTGTGTGATTGTGCAGTAGTTTGAACATTCTTTGGCCTTGCCTTTCTTTGGGATTGGGATAAACACTGACTTTTTCCAGTCCTGTGGCAACTGCTGAGCTTTCAAAAGTTGCTGGATTTCTGTCCTTTATCGTGCCCTTCTTTGCATGAAATGTTCCCTTGGTATCTCTAATTTTCTTGAAGAGATCTCTAGTCTTTCCCATTTTGTTGTTTTCCTTTATTTCTTTGCATTGATCGCTGAAGAAGACTTTCTTATCTCTTCTTGCTATTCTTTGGAACTCTGCATTCAGATGCTTATATCTTTCCTTTTCTTCTTTGCTTTTCACCTCTCTTCTTTTCATAGCTATTTGTAAGGCCTCCCCAGATAGCCATTTAGCTTTTTTGCATCTCTTTTCCATGGGGATGGTCTTGATCCCTGTCTCCTGTACAGTGTCACCAACCTCCATCCATAGTTCATCAGGCACTCTGTCTATCAGATCTATTGAGGAGAAACTAAAGATCTATCCATGATTTTGCTTTATGGCTGAAACCATTATCATTTCATGTGGCTTGACTGGTTCCCTTTGTTTCTGCATTTTCTACCCATTTTCTGAATAAATTTACTCTTTGAAATTCAGGGAAAGCCTAGGAGGCTAAAGCTTTTCTACAAGCAAATGGCAAGGGATCTAGGGGAAAGGAGGTGGTCTGTCTGTGGGAAAGATCTGCAGGGTGCTGCTTGGTTTCACTTCCCTCAGAATGAGACCCTTAGCATGTTTTTCTCTCACTTTACAGTACTTGCCACATTTTACTTTTCTTATCCATTTAATGGTCTATAATTGAGGGATGGACCATATCAAATATCTGTGATAATGACCATAATGATTAATATTTAGTAAGCATTTTTATGTCAGACAATTAGATAGAGATTTTATGTATTCTTGCAGAGACTGGTTTGGTAATTCATCAGATCTTTTTCCTCTGTCCCTTGAAAACTCATCTCAACTACATTTCTCAAGTTTCTGTGTAGTTAGGTGGGGCCATGGGACCATATTCTAGCCAATGACAGATGAATGGAAGTAATAAACTTTATTGCAAGATTGTGTGTTTGTCTCTCATACAAGATCATCTGTGCTCTTTTATCTTCCCTTGAAGAGAAAAGTCTGAACAGCTCTGTAGAAGATTACCAGCCTGATCCGAGAAGAAATGGGTGAGGGAGGGAAAAATTGGGAGATTGAGACTGACATATACACACTGCTGCTGCTGCTAAGTATACCAGATGGTCACTGCTCTTCATTATCTGCCATGTCCACCTTCTCTTTTTGTTTGTACAGCCTCTTTTACCCTGCTGCTGATGCTAAGTTGCTTCAGTCGTGTCCGACTCTGTGCCACCCCATAGACAGCAGCCCACCAGGCTCCTCTGTCCATGGGATTTTCCAGGCAAGAGTACTGGAGTGGGTTGCCCTAAGGTTTTGAAAATACCAGTTACTCACTTTCCCAGAAACTAAGACCTGCTTATTCAAGCAACCCATTCATAGCTGAGAACATCTGAAAGGAGCTTGCTGAGGCACTTTTGTTCTCCTCAAGTGTTTTACATTGTATTATCTTACCAAGGAATGGAATACCCACTGGATTTGGTGGTGTCAGCCTATGACACCCAGAAGTGCAGTCATCATCTCGTGACCATAAGTAGGAAGCTCTCAACATCCTGTAGGGGTAGACAGATGAGAATATTAGAGTTCTTGTCTGCCTTCCTGAGCTGCTGAAGCAGCTTGGAAATTCTGTGTCTGGCCTTCTTGAGAAGCGCAGGATACATGTTCTCATTGTTCATCCTACACATTCTACTGGGTACTGTTACTTGTACCCCAGTGCAAACTGAATTATAGACAAATAAAAGCCTAGTATTTTTATAACAGCCTTAGAAACACTGAAGTTTTCAGTGAGTGAGCTTCCACTGAATTCTCCGAGCCTGTGATAAAATGGAAGTGAACTTTTACAAATTATGATCTTTGCACTCTAAGCATATGACCTTGAAGAAGTTGTCTAACTTCTCTAGGCTATAGATTGAGAAAGTGTCCCTTAGATTACTGAGAAAATATCTATCTTGGTGCTGGAGATAAATAATATATTAATACTAGTTGTTTAAACCTAAATGTGTATGGCCTAGTTCAATCACATTTGAGATCTGAATGATATTTTAAAAAAAAACATATAAACCCATTAGAATATGAACTTCACATTCAGATTTCTCAGCTTCTTACATTTTGGTTATATGATCAGAGTCTCAACCAATTTGTGTTTAATTTACCCTCATCAGTAGAATGTGGATAATAATATCGGCCTTCCATGTATGTTCTGCATATTAAAGTATATAGTGTAACAGACAATCTGCTTTAGTGTCTACCACAGAGTAAACACTAAATGTGAACAAATAATTGTACTATTGACATATAGCAGTGTAATGTATGTCACAAATTATACTGCAGATATGCCTGTAGATTGCTTACTAAGTAACTGTGTCCTAGAAGTGTCTAGAAAATGTTATTTGTTCTCTATAGAACTCATCCTTCTCTTCATTCAGACAGGTTAATAACAGTAATAATAATGCAAACTATTACCAGCCATTGATTAAAATTAAAGTGAAGTTTGGATATCATCTTTCATCCCTCTTCTGTAGATATTATTTTTCACCTACACATGGATGGAAAAGCAAATACTTTATAACTGGGAAAATGTCTTTTATTTCACCTTCACATTTTAAGCTAACATCAACAGCAAGTGCAGACTAGGAATTTAATATTTCTCTGAATATTGTCATGGATTGCTTATTGAACCCTTGTTTAAACATCTACTTACTTCTCATAAGGCACCCAAAGATTTATCTATCTGAACCAACCCCAATTAGGAATTTACATAATAATTTAGCTGCACGAATGTTTCTGAAGGGAAATAGATGTAGTATGACCACACTATTATGCAAATTTTGTTTTTACAGCCATTTAGTTATGCCATAA
>SJYC01048690.1:0-25555 GCA_006408675.1 Madoqua kirkii | reverse complement strand
TGGAGAAGGGAATGGAGAACCACTTCATTATCCTTGCCTTGAGAACCCCATAAACAGTACAGAAAGGCAAAAAGATAGGACACTGAAAGATGAACATCCCAGGTCAGTAGGTACCCAAAATGCTACTGGTGATCAGTAGAGAAATAGTTAGAGAAAGAATGAAGAAACAGAGCCAAAGCAAAAACACCACCTAGTTCTGGGTGTGACTGGTGATAGAAGCAAGGTCTGATGCTCTAAATAGCAATATTGCATAGATACCTGGAATATTACGTCCATGAATCAAGGCAAATGGAAGTAGTCAAACAGGAAATGGCAAGAGTGAACGTCGACATTCTAGGAATCAGCAGACTAAAATGGACTGGAATGTGTGAATTTAACTCAGATGACCATTATATCTACTACTGTGGGCAGAAATGCCTTAGAAGAAATGGAGTAGCCATCATGGTCAACAAAAGGTTCCTAAATGCAGTACTTGGGTGCAATTTCTAAAATGATAGAATGTTCTTTGTCCGTTTCCAAGGCAAACCATTCAATGTCACAGTAATCCAATTCTATGCCCCAACCAGTAATGCTGAAGAATATGAAGTTGAACAGTTCTATGAAGACCTACAATACCTTTTACAACTAACACCCTCAAAAGATGTCTTTTTCACTATAGGGGACTAGAATGCAAAAGTAGGACGTCAAAAACCACCTGGAGTGACAGGCAAATTTGGCCTTGGAGTACAGAATGAAGCAGCACAAAGGCTAATAGAGTTTTGCCAAGAGAACACACATTGGTCATAGAAAACACCCTCTCCCAACAACACAAAAGAAGACTTTATACATGGACATCACCAGATCGCCAACACCAAACAGACTGATTATATTATTTGCAGCCAAAGATGGAGAAGCTCTATACAGTTAGCAAAAAACAGACTGGGATCTGACTGTGGCTCAGATCATGAACTCCTTATTGCCAAATTCAGACTGAAATTGGAGAAACTGGGAAAACCACTAGATCATTCAGGTATGACCTAAATCAAATCCCTTATGATTATACAGTGGAAGTGGAAATAGATCTAAGGGACTGGATTTGATAGACAGAGTGCCTGATGAACTAGGCATGAGGGTTCCTGACATTTTACAGGAGACAGGGTTCAAGACCATTCTCAAGAAAAAGAAATGCAAAAAAGCAAAATAGCTGTCTGGAGGCCTTACAAATAACTGTGAAAAAAAGAGGAGGAAAAGCAAAGGACAATGGGAAAGATATTCCCAGTTGAATGCAGAGTTCCAAAGAATAGCAAGAAGAGATAAGAAAGCCTTCCTCGGTGATCAGTGCAAAGAAATAGAAGAAAAAAATAGAATGGTAAAGACTGGAGATCTCGTCAAGAAAATGAGAGATACCAAGGGAACATTTCATGCAAGGATGGGCTCAATAAAGGACAGGAATAGTATGGACCTAACAGAAGCAGAAGATATTAAGAAGAGGTGCCAAGAATACATCTATACAAAAATATCTTAATGACTCAGATAACCATAATGGTGTGGTCACTCTCCTAGAGGCAGACATCCGGGACTGGGAAGTCAGGTGAGCTTTAGAAAGCATCACTACTAACAAAGCTAGTGGAGGTGATGGAACTCCAGTTTAGCTATTTCAAATCCTAAAAGATGATGCTGTGAAAGTGCTGCACTCAATACGCCAGCAAATTTGGAAATCTCAGCAGTGGCCACAGGACTGGAAAAGGTCAGTTTTCATTCCAATCCCAAAAAAAGGCAATGCCAAAGAATGCTCAAACTACTGCACATTTGCAGTCATCTCACATGCTAGTAAAGTAATGCTCAAAATTCTCCAAGCCAGGTTTCAGCAATGCATGAACCATGAACTTCCAGTTGTTCAAGCTGGTTTTAGAAAAGACAGAGTAACCAGAGATCAAATAGCCAACATCTGTTGGATCACCAGAAAGCAAGAGAGTTCCAGAAAAAAACATCTGTCTCTGCTTTATTGACTATGCCTAAACCTTTGAGTGTGTGGATCACAATAAACTGTGGAAAATTCTGAAAGAGATGGGAATACCAGAGCACCTGACCTGCCTCTTGAGAAACCTGTATGCACGTCAGGAAGCAGCAGTTAGAACTGGACATGGAACAACAGACTGGTTCCAAATAGGGAAAGCAGAACATCAAAGCTGTATATTGTCACCCTGCTTATTTGACTTATATGCAGAGTACATCATGAGAAATGCTGGGCTGGATGAAGCACAAGCTGGAATCAAGATTGCCAGGAGAAATATCCATAACCTCAGATATGCAGATGACATCACCCTTATGGCAGAAAGTGAAGAAGAACTAAGGAGCCTCTTGACGAAAGTGAAAGAGAGAGCGTGAAAAATCTGACTTAAAGCTCAACATTCAGAAAACTAAGATCATGGCATCCAGTCCCATCACTTCATGGCAAATAGATGGGGAAACAGTGGAAGCAGTGGCAGACTTTATTTTTGGTGGGCTCCCAAATCACTGCAGACAGTGATGGCAGCCATGATATTAAAGGACGCTTGCTCCTTTGAAGGAAAGTTATGGCCAACCTAGATAGCATATTAAAAAGCAGAGACACTTGCCAACAAAGGTCTGTTTCATCAAGGCTATGGTTTTTCCAGTAGTCATGTATGGATGTGAGGGTTGGACTATAAAGAAAGCTGAGCACAGAAGAATTGATGCTTTTGAACTGTGTTGTTGGAGAAGTTTCTTGAGAGTCCCTTGGATTCCAAGGAGATCCAATCAGTCCACGCTAAAGGAGACCAGTCCTGAGTGTTTATTGAAAGGACTGATGTTGAAGGTGAAACTCCAATACTTTGACCACCTGATGCAAAAATCTGACTCATTTGAAAAGACTCTGATGCTGGGAAAGACAAGGTGGGAGAAGAAGCAGATGACAGAGGTAAATTTTTGGATAGTATGACCGACTCAACAGAGATGAGTTTGGGTAAACTCTGGGAGTTGCTGATGGACAAGGAGGCCTGCAATCCATGGGGTCACAAAGAGTCGGACATGAATGAGCAACTGATCTGAACTGATATAAATATAACTGATTCACTTTGCAATATAACAGAAAGTAACATAACATTGTAAATTAACTGTACTACAATAAAAATAATAAAAAATAAAATTACCAGTCCAAACAGAGTACCCACTGGGCTTCATAAGATCCAGAAATAACCTTTGAGTGAAGTCATGGAGGTTTTGGTTAATTTTTAATAACATCTATCATTTCTAAGCTAAGTTATACACACTTTTGTTATAGTCTATGCTATAAATATTAGCATTACTATTTTGCGGATTATGAAACTGACATTAAAGAGGTTAAGTAGCTGATATAAAGCAACACAGTAAGTGAAATAAATGAGATTCAAAACAACAGAGGTTGATCTCAAATCCCAAATTTTAATCATAATAATTCCCTTCTTTCTTCTACATGGTAAAAGTGCAACAACAAAATCCAGACTGAACCATATTTTAAAGCTAAAGGACTTGGAAGAGTGAAAGTATTAGTCACTCAGTCATGTCTGACTCTTTGCAACCCCATGGAGTGCAGCCACCAGGCTCCTCTCTTCATGGAATTATCCAGCCAAGAATACTGGAGTGGCTAGCCATTTCCTTCTCCAGGAGATCTTCCTGACCTGTGGATCAAACCTGGATCTCCTGCATTTCAGGAAGATTCTTTACTATCTGAGCCACCAGGGGTAGTATCAAACCAGTCAATCCTAAGGAAAATCAACCCTGATTATTCATTAGAAGAACTGATGGTCAAGCTGAGGTTCCAATACTTTGGCCACCTGATGCCAAGAGCTAGCTCACGGGAAAATACCCTGATGCTGGAAAAGATTGAGGGCAGGAAGAAATGGGGGTGGGGTGGGGACAGAAGATGAAATAGTTGGATGGCATCATTGAGTCAGTGGATATGAGTTCGAGCAGACTCTGGAAGATATTGAAAGACAGGGAAGACTGGCAAACTACAGTTCATGGGGTTGCAAAGAGTAGGAAACAACTTATCCACTAAACAACAAAAACTGGAAAGATGAAAGAAAGAGATTAAGGGAATAAAATCATGAAACCCAGAATCAGTGGTATGCATTTATAAAAAGATATTGAAGGACAGGGAAGACTGGCAAACTACAGTTCATGGGGTTGCAAAGAGTAGGAAACAACTTATCCACTAAACAACAAAAACTGGAAAGATGAAAGAAAGAGATTAAGGGAATAAAATCATGAAACCCAGAATCAGTGGTATGCATTTATAATCATTTAGTCCATAACCACAATGGTGTGATTACTCACCTAGAGCCAGGCATCCTGGACACCAAAGTCAAGTGAGCCTTACAAAGCATCAGTGTGAACAAAGCTAGAGTGGAGGTGATGGATTTCCAGCTGAGCTATTTCAAATACTAAAGATGATGTTGTTAAAGTGCTTCACTCAATATGCCAGCAAATTGGAAAACCCAACGGTGGCCACAGGACTGGAAAAGGTCTGTGTTCATTCCAATCCCAAAGAAAGACAATGCTAAAGAATGTTCAAACTACTACATAACTGCACTCATCTCACACACTAGCAAAGTAATGCTCAAAATTCTCCAACCCAGGCTTCAACAGTACATGAACTGAGAACTTCCAGGTGCTCAAGTTGGATTTAGAAAAAGCACAGGAACCAGAGATCAAATTGCCAACATCTGTTGCATCATACAAAGAGCAAGAAAGTTCCAGAAGAATATCTAATTCTGCTTTACTGACTACTCTAAAGGCTTTGATTGTGTCGATCACAACAAACTGTGGAAAATTCTTTGATAAGAAAAGCAGGCCACCTTACCTGACACCTGAGAAATCTGTATGTACGTCAAGAAGCAACAGTTAGAACCAGACATGGAACAACACACTGATTCCAAATTGGGAAAGGAGTATATAAGGTTGTATATTGTCACTCTCTTTATTTAACTTCTATGTAGAGTACATCATTAAAAAATGCCGTGTTGGATGAAGCACAAGCTGGAGTCAAGACTGCTGGGAGAAATATCAATACCCTCAGATATGCAAATAATACCATCCTTATGGTAGAAAACAAAGAGAACTGAAGAGTCTCCTGATGAAAGTGAAAGAGGAAAGTGAAAAAGCTGACTTAAAATGCAGCATTCCAAAAATGAAGATCATGGCATCCAGTTCCATCACTTTATGGCGAATAGATGGAGAAACAATGGAAACAATGACATAATTTATTTTCTTGGGCTCCAAAATCACTGCAAATAGTGACTCAAATGGTGACTGCAGCCATGGAATTGAAAGACACTTGCTTCTTGGAAGAAAAGCTATAAGAAACCTAGACAGAGCATTAAAAAGCAGAGACATTACTTTGCCAACAAAAGTCTGTCTAGTCAAGGCTATGGTTTTTCCAGTGGTCATGTATGGATGTGAGAGTTGGATGATTAAAGAAAGCTGAGCACTGAAGAATTGACGCTTTTGAGCTGTGGCGTTGGAGAAGACTCTTGAGAGTGTCTTGAACTACAAGGAGATCAAACCAGTCAATCCTAAAGGAAATCAGTCCTGAATATTCCATTGGAAGGACTGATACTGAAGTTAAAGCTCCAGGACTTTGGCCTTTGTTGCAAAGAGTTGATTCACTGGAAAAGACCCCGATGCTGGGAAAAATTGAAGGCAGGAGGAGAGGATGACAGAGGATGAGATGGCTGGATGGCATCATCAACTCGATGGACATGAATTTGAGCAAGCTCTGGAGTTGGTGATGGGCAGGGGAGCATGGCATGCTGCAGTACATGGGACTGAAAACAGTCAAACAAGACTTAGCAACTGAACAACATTTGATTCTAGGTGTCCATTTCATTTCTGTTTTAAAAACAATATGCTTTGAGGCATATTTTGGGCATGCATGGATGAGGGAAATATCTCTAAAATATCTCTGGTAAAAACAGTATTTTCAGGTTCTAAGAGATTTTATGTTATAGGAGATATTTTAATTTAATTTAGAAACATTAATCAGAATCTTATTAAACAGTGTGAATAGGAAAAGAAATCTTTGAAGAAAAATAATCAAAACAGGTCAGTTCATAATTACTCAGGTTCATCACCATGTTTGTTTATTTCTAGATTTTTTACTGTTAATATAACTGGGGCATTTGATCATCAATATAATGAATATATTAGCCAAGGTTTTTAAATGATTTTATCATTGTTTAGGCCCTAAATGTATAAATCTTGAAGTCAGTCCTGAATATTCACTGGAAGGACTGATGCTGAAGCTGAAGCTCCAACTTTGGCTGCCTGATGCGAAGAACTGATTCACTAGAAAAGACCTGATGCTGGGACAGATTAAGGCAGGAGAAGGGCAAGACAGAGGATGAGATGGTTGGATGGCATCACCGACTTGATGGACATGAGTTTAAACAAGCTCTGGGAATTGGTGATTGACAGGGATGCCTGGTGTGCTGAAGTTCATGGGGTCACAAAAAGTTGGACATGAGTGAATGACTGAACTGAGCCCCTCAAAATAAAAACTTGGAAAAATTCACTTAAATAAGAAACAAAACTGTACTTATCCATAAAATATGACACTATCATCAATTATCTCAACTCAGAAAATTTCTCATGATTAAAGAAATTCAATGAAGAAAATCCAGAGATATGAGTCAATATTAATGTTCTTTAAACAAAATTATACACTTTACTAAAGACTGATTTTTATCCGCTGTCTATGGGATTTCTCATGTAAGAATATTAGAGTGGGCTGCCATTTCCTTCTCCAGGGCATCTTCCCAACTCAGGGATCAAAACCAGGTCTCTTGCATTGCAGGTGGTCTTCACTGCTTGAGAATATCCACAGGAATCCCTAGGATAACCACACCTCATCTATTATTTGACAGAAACCATAAGAGAGACCCCTAAACAATGAGAAATAATTATAAATTATGGTCTTGTTGCATAGCAGTGAAAAGCTGTCAGCTGGGTTCAACTACTCAGATCTTCATTCACTGAGGAAGCCCATGTAGCTTCCCAGAGAGATAAAAGTCATGTGCATAAACATAAAATAGGATACAGGCAAGCAAAGCTGGTTTTGAACTAGCCAGTTGAAAGCAGATGTATGAATGTCTTTGTGCTGTTACTACAAGAAACAGAGGAATCGGCACACTTGAAGCCTGCCTGACTTTATGACACTCAGATTCATGAGAAAATGATTGTTGCTGTAAACTGCAATGTTTTGGGGTAATTGTAGTGCACCATGAGATAACCAAAACACAGACTATAAGTAGTCTATAATTAGATCCATAATTATGTCTATATTTGCAGCTAAATTTTTTAAAGCTGTGAGACTGACACATACACACATATACGGGAGAAATAGCAGAAGCAAGAGTGTGCTTTAGGACGAGTTTCTGCATGCTTTGAAAGAAATGAGTTGATGTAAGTACTTACGTCTAAAGTGATGGTGAGGATGGTGATGGAAATGGGCATGACTTAACTGCATGGGTTAAGGATACAGGGAGGATGCTGTTTAGAAGGATGCAGGAGTTGGGTTGCTCAAGACTTCCAACTATCTGCCTACAGAACAAAGAGCAGTAACATTCGGCTGCTGCTGCTGCTGCTAAGTCACTTCAGTTGTGTTCGACTCTATGCGACCCATAGACCTACCAGGCTCCCCCATCCCTGGGATTCTCCTGGAGTGGGTTGCCATTTCCTTCTCCAATGCAAGAAAGTGAAAAGTGAAAGGGAAGTCGCTCAGTCGTGTCCGACTCTGTGCGACCCCATGGACTGCAGCCCACCAGGCTCCTCTGACCATGGGATTTCCCAGGCAAGAGTACTGGAGTGGGGTGCCATTGCCTTCTCTGTCAATGGCTGCTATTCCTTCCCAACTCCTTCTCTTTGAAACACTGCTTTCCTCACTTCTGTACTCCCTACAAGCCCAGTACACTCTTACCACTCAGAGCAGGGTCACCAGCATCAGCGTTGATCATCAACACTTGAGTACTTAGGAGAAAACCAAACAGCACAACCAAAGCACGAGGCTCTCTCTGACCAATAATTCTCTCCACTGTTGCTTTTCCTCCAGCTCCCTCCTCCAGCTAGATATGTCTTCTCCAGCTAGACAATAAAGTCATTATGTGCTGCCACGTCAGAACCTCTGCTCACCCACAACCCCTGAACTGGATCCATTGGCAATCTATATGTTTAATAAGAAATAGACTGGTTGATGATATTAGTTGTGCCCCTAACTCATGAATCTGTCACTTCTTTTCACATTATGCTCCTGATTTGAAATCCGCTACTTTCTAGAAAGCTTCAGCCTCAGGCATTGTTTATTTATAAACAGCATATTTTGGGAACCCAAAATCTGGGTGGTAGTTTGATCTGAACAACTGTTAACAGAACAGGGTAATTGTGACAGATTGCAGCAGTTGCCGCCACTATGAAAGGTGACAACATGACTGTCCCAGAGGCACAGTTTTATTTGCTGAGAATCTTACCCCCTTCAGCCCAACCTTACGAGCAAGAGTGCTTTTCCAGCATGTTTGCTTGTCCCCATCCATGCTCTAGTCAACTCTGCAGAGCATGGCCTGAGATTTTTTTATTTCTTCTGTTAAAATAAAATCTAAAGAATGCAAATGCCTAGCCCAGAGGAAGAGCTGCTACTTTCATCTTCCAAAAAGTAAAGAAAGAGTGGTGAGAACACCTAGTCTAGATTTAATTCTAACCTACAAGGAAGGACATGTTGCAGGAGTAGGGGGAGAGGGAGGGTGTGCTGAATAATGGGAAACTTAGAAAATAGAAGTGACTGCATCTTCGAGTTGTTAATCATCAAATAAGAATATAATGATTACATCAGATTCAGACCTGGACTTTTACACAAGTAGATTTTATGTCAATGTATGGCAGAACCAATGCAGTGCTGTGAAATGGAATAAGCATTAAACAAAAAATAAAAATTAAAAAAAAAATAAAGGTTCTAAGAAAATATATAAGCTATATATCTCTTTTGGATAGAGATTCTAAAGTAATGAGAGATATAAATTCTTAAAATAAGTAAACCTGGAACAAAGGAAGAGATAACGATATGACATGATTACAACTGCAAATATTTTCAATGATGGAGAAATCTAGAGGAATCTAGAGAGAAAGGTATTATAAAAAAGGTGATCAATGTGGCCTCAGAGAAACTTTTGATCTACCAGACTTTAAAATACCACACACAGAAAATAGAAAGGGGAATGCACAGCTTCAGTTCAGTTCAGTCGCTCAGTCGTGTCCGACTCTTTGCAACCCCATGAATCGCAGCACGTCAGGCCTCCCTGTTCATCACCAACTCCCAGAGTTCACTCAGACTCACGTCCATCGAGTCAGTGATGCCATCCAGCCATCTCATCCTCGGTCGTCACCTTCTCCTCCTGCCCCCCAATCCTTCCCAGCATCAGAGTCTTTTCCAGTGAGTCAACTCTTTGCATGAGGTGGCCAAAGTACTGGAGTTTCAGCTTTAGCATCATTCCTTCCAAAGAAATCCCAGGGCTGAGCTCCTTCAGAATGGACTGGTTGGATCTCCTTGCAGTCCAAGGGACTCTCAAGAGTCTTCTCGAACACCACAGTTCAAAAGCATCAATTCTTTGGTGCTCAGCCCTCTTCACAGTCCAACTCTCACATCCATACATGACCACTGGAAAAACCATAGCCTTGACTAGGCGGGCCTTTGTATGGCTTAAGGCAAAAAAAAAAAAGAAAAAAAAAAGTGACAACTCAGCCAGGATTGTGGCAAGTAAGCTAAAGTTTTAGAATAAATGAAAGGCTGTGGAAATGCTCATTTTTAAATGAGCATTAAAAAGTCTTTGGATATATGTGGATAAGGAAGACTAGGGAAGACTACTAGGAGAATCATTAACCAATGACAGAACAAAGTATTAATAACAGAAGTAGTAATAATAAGAGATGCTTTGCAGAAATAATTCCTGTAAGTAAACAGGAATTCAAATGTTAAGGATTTAACAAACTATATTTAAATTAAATTGATATCTGATTCAGAGAAAAAAGCTCTGACAGGGCAGCCAGAAACTACTCTGTCCTCTGAGGCCAGGCAGAGTGCTAAATGGGAAGAAAAAACATGGCCAACCCAGGGAAAGTTGGAGAACAAGAGGTTCATGGCTTCATCATCTGAAATGTTCTCTGCAGATCAACAGCATGAATAACCCTGAGATCGGTATGGAAATACAGATTCACAAGCTCTATCTCTGATCTGCAGAATCTGCCTTTTAACCAAATATCCTGAGACCCGCATACACATTAAGGCTTGAAAAGCTCTGTTCTGGAAAAATGTAGATGGGCAAACAATTTGATTTTACACATGTCTATTCTGTATACTAAAGAATTCTGGGGTTTGACAGTAATCTTTGCAAAAATGAAAAGGAAATTACTGAAGAGATGGTTTGTGCACATACTGAGGGGCTGTCGTAACCCTTGCTGCTGACCGCAGGAGCTGTGTGTGCTGTGCTCAGTGGCACGACTCTTTGTGACTCCATGTTCTGCAGCCCACCAGAATCCTTTGTCCATGGAATTTTCTGTGTAAGAGTACTGGTACATTTTGCCATTTCCTACTCCAGGCAGTCAGATTCTTTGTCTCTGGTCCCGAGAAAGTCCATAGTAACTGGCAGAAGTCCATGAAGAACAAAGCACATAGACTACACCCATTGGAAAGCTAAATTTAGGGAAAGATAGCAAGGAAAGCCATGCACCTTTTCTCCTTTATTTGTTTTTTTTTTTTAAGTGACAGTACAGCATAAGGGTTAAAAATATAGGTTCTGATACCAACTTACTGTATTCAGATCGCAGTTTTGCCATTTACTGTGGACTTTCCTGGTGATATAGATGGCAAAGAATTTGGCTTTAATGCAGGACACCCAGGTTCAATCTCTGAGTCAGGAAGAACTCTTGGAGAAGGGAATGGCTACCCACTCCAGTATTCTTGCCTGAAGAATTCCATGGACAGAGGAGCCTAGTGGGCTGAGGTTCATGGGGTCACAGAGTTGGACAGAACTGAATGACAAACACTAATGCTGAACTAAATAGCTATTTATTAGTTAAATAACTAATGTGTGATTAAACCAATCACTTAACTTCTCTGCATCTGTTTCCTTACCTGTAAAATAGGAAAAAATGATGGTTTTATAACTGTGCCCAATGAGGGTTCTATAGGTAACTGTGAGAATAAAATTAGTGGAATCAGCAAAGTGCATATAAAACCCTTTATACAATAAGTGATGTATTTACCACTTTCTATAAATCTAAAATTATTCCCCAATAAAGTATATTTTAAAAATCACAAAATAGTATGTTACATAAAATACTCAGTAAATGTGAACCATTATAATTGTTTCTGTTTTCTGAGATGGTTTGATAGCATCATTGACTCAATGGACATGAATTTGAGCAAACTCTGGGAACAGTGGAGATGTGCTATAGTCCATGAGGGCACAGAATCAGACATGACTTAGCAACTAAACACAATAAAAATTATAATTGTTAACTTTTAAAATTTATAGTCAGAATGCAAAAATCTAAGAAGTCAACTATGGGCATATGAATCCTCACCCAGCAATACATTTTGGGTGAAGATTTAGAAGATAGAGGTATTATATTTTAAGATAGCACAAAACTGAGAGGAAGCTAAATTGAACCAACCTGGGCTGTATGGCTCCTCTGTAGTCCAGTGCTTGAGCAGAGAGGGGAGAAGGGCTCTGTAAACAGGGGAAGGGGCATAAGCACAAGGCAGGCAAAAGGAGCAGAAATCCAATGACACTGTAACCACAGTTTTGAAAAGACCTTAAACTAGAAAACGATTCTGATGAGAAAATTTCTGGCTCAAAGGTCAAGGGTGTTTTACAAATGGAAAAAAAAAAAAAAAAAAAAAAAAAAAGAAGCTAAGAGGCTCTTACTATCTGTAAGCACAGTGTGAATTGACCTGTCATTGAGCTGCCCAAACACCAAAAAGTATGAGGAGGCTGAGTGTAAATACAGGACATAAAGGTCCTTCGCTGTCAGCACTAATCAGAAGGACTTTGTATTCTAGTTTTCGTTCTTTGTTTTACTGGGATATTTTTAATTTGAGATAAACATAGTAATGTGCTTTAAAATTTTATAACTGTGTTCAATGTGGGTTCTCTGCATCCCGTGGAGGCAAAATAATACTGTTGGGTCAAGGCAAAATCTTAGAGCTGCTAATCATATTTACATTTTAGGCAGAGCAAGAAATTCATTAGACTTAAGTAAAATTCTTTTCCTATAGATTGCTACTAGCAAGTTCCCTGGGACCACAAATAAAGCGGACAAACACTATGTACCATCCAAGGAGTTAGAGTATGAGTTCCATCCTGGTGGCCACACTTTCAGATCTTTTCAGTGGGCTGTGATATGATTCAGTTTAAAGGGGTGAAGGTAAGTGCTTTGGAAGTAATATCAGTAACTCTCTGAAAGAGGCACCGGATCAAAAGTAGAACCTGAAATGGCAGAAAAGAAGTCAAAACAAAGTGGAAGGGCATGTAATTGTGTCCCCGGCACAAGCTTCTAATTACCTACAATAAAGGACAGAAATGGTAGAGACCTAAAAGAAGCAGAAGCTATTAAGAAGAACTGTACAAAAATATCTTCACCACCCACATAATCACAATGGTGTGATCACTCACGTAGAGCCAGACATTCTGGAATATGAGGTCAAGTGGACCTTAGGAAGCATCACTACGAACAAAGCTCATGATGGTAATGGAATTCCAATTGAGCTATTTCAAATCCTGAAAGATGATGCTGTGAAAGTGCTGCATTCAATATGCCAGCAAATTTGGAAAACTCAGCAGTGGCCACAGGACTGGAAAAGGTCAGTTTTCATTCCAGTTCCAAAGAAAGGCAATGCCAAAGAATGCTCAGACTATCGCACAAATGCACTCATCTCACACATTGGCAAAGTAACGCCCCAAATTCTCCAAGCCAGGCTTCAGCAATACAAGAACTTCCAGCTGTTCAACCTGGATTTAGAAAAGGACAGAGTAACGAAAGATCAAATTGCCAACATCCATTGCATCATCGAAAAAGCAAGAGTGTTCCAGAAACACATCTATTTCTGCTTTATTGACTATACCAAAGCCTTTGACTGTGTGGATCACAATAAACTGTGGAAAATTCTGAAAAAGATGGGAATACCAGACCATCTGACCTGCCCCTTGAGAAACCTATATGCAAGTTAGGAAGCAACAGTTACAACAGGATATGGAACAACAGACTGGTTCCAAATAGGAAAAAGAGTTTGTGAAGGCTGTATATTGTCACCCTGCTTATTTAACTTCTATGCAGAGTACATCATGAGAAACGCTGGGCTGGAAGAAGCACAAGCTGGAATCAAGATTGCCGGGAGGAATATCAATAACTTCAGATATGCAGATGACACTACCGTTAGGGTAGAAAGTGAAGAAGAACTAAAAAGCCTCTTGATAAAAGTGAAAGAGGAGAGTGAAAAAGTTGGCTTAAAGCTCAACATTCAGAAAATGAAGATCATGGCATCTGGTCCCATCACCTCATGGGAAATAGATAAGGAAACAAGATAGGTAGATAGACGGCTGACTTTATTTTTCTTGGCTCCAAAGTCATTGCAGATGGTGATTGCAGCCATGAAATTAAAGGACGCTTATTCCTTGGAAGGAAAGTTATGATCAACCTAGACAGCATAATAAAGAGCAGAGACATTACTTTGCCAACAAAGGTCCATCTAGTCAAGGCTATTGTTTTTCCAGTAGTCATGTATGCATGTGAGAGTTGGAATATAAGGAAAGCTGAGCACAGAATTGATGCTTTTGAACTGTGGTCTTGGAGAAGACTTTTGAGAGTCCCTTGGACTGCAAGGAGATCCAACCAGTCCATCCTAAAGGAGATCAGTCCTGGGTGTTCATTGGAAGGACTGATGTTGAAGCTGTAACTCCAAAATTTTAGCCACCTGATGCAAAGAGCTGACTCATTTGAAAGACTCTGACATTGGGAAAGATTGAAGGCAGAAGGAGAAGGTGATGACAGAGGATGAGCTGGTTGGATGGCATCACCGATTCAATGGACCTGAGTTTGGGTAGACTCTGGGAAGCGGTGATGGACAGGGAGGCCTGGCATGCTGCACTTCATGGGGTCACAAAGAGTCAGACACGACTGAGTGACTAGACTGAACTTAACTGAACTGAAGAGATAAAAGCAATCATGATCTAAATAAATTCTCAGCAAGCAGACCAACAAGTGTAGCATTGTCAAGAATATCTGAATTATGGACTTATATCTATGACACTGAATGAGAAATCTTGCCCTAAATCAATAATTTCTCACAGAGGCTGACTTTGCTGTTACGAGGATATTTGTAATGTCTGGAGACATTTTTGATTGTCCAGACTGGGAGATACCATTAGCATTTGGTGGGCAAAGACCAGTGATATAGCCACTAGCATCCTCCTGCCATATATAAGACAGTCCTCTCCAGCAAAACATTTTTGACCTAAAACATCCATAGTTTCAAGATGGACAAACTATAAAACAAAATTAACAATAATAATTACACATAAAATTTATAAAATTTTAATAACTAAATTGTTACATGAATTAAATTTACATATGCATGTTATCTATGTATAAAAGTAGCATATACAGGGCAATATACTCCAAATACTTTGGAGATGGAGATTGTGAATCAAAAAGAAATTTCAGACGCCATCCGAACAGCATATAATACTTGCAAGATAAATGTTATTGTTTGCCTTTGTTTGAAAACTAAATTTTTTGAAACCACGTTGCAGAAATTATTGAAGGATATGTGATTGTGGGATTTGAAACTGAAGAGGAAGGAATTATATTCAGTTCAGTTCAGTTCAGTCGCTAGTTGTGTCTGACTCTTTGCGACCCCATGAATCATAGCACGCCAGGCCTCCCTGTCCATCACCAATTCCTGGAGTTTATTCAAACTGAAGTCCATCAAGTCGGTGATGCCATCCAGCCATTTCATCCTCTGCCGTCCCCTTCTCCTCTTGCCCCCAATCCCTCCCAGCATCAGAGTCTTTTCCAATGAGGTGGCCAAAGTCCTGGAGTTTCAGCTTTAGCATCATTCCTTCCAAAGTACACCCAGGGCTAATCTCCTTTAGGATGGACTGGTTGGATCTCCTTGCAGTCCAAGGGACTCTCAAGAGTCTTCTCCAAGACCACAGTTCAAAAGCATCAATTCTTTGGTGCTCAGCTTTCTTCACAGTCCAACTCTCACATCCATACATGATTTCTGGAAAAACTAAAGCCTTGACTAGACGGACTTTTGTTGGTAAAGTAATGTCTCTGCTTTTCAATATGCTGTCTAGGTTGGTCATAACTCTCCTTCCAAGGAATAAGCATCATTTAATTTCATGGCTGAAGTCACCATCTGCAGTGATTTTGAAATCCTCCAAAGTAGTCTGCCACTGTTTCCACTGTTTCTCCATCTATTTGCCATTAAATGATGAGACTGGATGCATGATCTTCATTTTCTGAATGTTGAGCTTTAAGCCAACTTTTTCACTCTTCTCTTTCACTTTCAAGAGGCTTTTTAGTTTCTCTTCACTTTCTGCCATAAGCGTGGTGTCATCTGCACATCTGAGGTTATTGATATTTCTCCCGGCAATCTTGATTCCAGCTTGTGCTTCTTCCAGCCCAGCATTTCTCATGATATACTTTGCATATAAATTAAATAAGCAGAGTGACAATTTACAGTCTGGCGTACTCTTTTTCCTATTTGGAACCAGTCTGTTGTTCCATGTCCAATTCTAACTGTTGCTTCCTGACCTGCATATAGGTTTCTCAAGGGGCAGGTCAGGTGCTCTGGTATTCCCATCTCTTTGAGAATTTTCCACAGTTTACTGTGATCCACACAGTCAAAGGCTTTGGCATAGTCAATAAAGTAGAAGTAGATGTTTTTCTGGAACTCTCTTGCTTTTTCAATGATCCAATGGATGTTCGAAATTTGATTTCTGGTTCCTCTGCCTTTTCTAAAACCAGCTTGAACCTGTGGGACTTCACACATTGCTGAAGCCTGGCTTGGGGAATTTTGAGCATTACTTTACTAGCATGTAAGATGAGTGCAATTGTGCGGTAGTCTGAGCATTCTTTGGCATTGCCTTTCTTTGGGACTGGAATGAAAACTGACGTTTTCCAGTTCTGTGGCCACTGCTGAAAATTTGCTGGCATATTGAGTGCAGCACTTTCACAGCATCTTCTTTCAGGATTTGAAATAGCTCAATAAAATTCCATCACCTCCACTAGGTTTGTTCATAGTGATGCTTTCTAAGGCTCACTGGACTTCACATTCCAGAATTACTGGCTCTAAGTGAGTAATCATACCATCATGATTATATTGGTCATGAAGATCTTTTTTGTACAGTTCTGGACATTCTTGACATCTCTTCTTAATATCTTCTGCTTCTATTAAGTCCATATCATTTCTGTCCTTTATCAAACCCATCTTTGCATGAGATGTTCCCTTGGTATCTCTAATTTTCTTGAAGAGATCTCTAGTCTTCCCCATTCTGTTGTTTTCCTCTATTTCTTTGCTTTGATCAGTTAGGAAGGCTTTCTTATCCCTACTTGCTATTCTTTGGAATTTTGCATTCAGATGCTTATATCTTTCCTTTTTACCTTCACTTTTTGCTTCTCTTCTTTTCACAGCTATTTGTAAGGCCTCCTGAGACAGTGATTTGCTTTTTTGCATTTCTTTTCCATGATGATGATCTTGATCCTTGTCTTCTACACAATGTTACAAACCTCAATCCATAGTTCATCAGGCACTTTATCTATCAGATCTAGTCCCTTAAAACTATTTCTCATTTCCACTGTACAATCATAAGGGATTTGATTTAGGCTGTACCTGAATGGTCTTTGGTTTTTCCTACTTTCTTCAATTTAGGTCTGAATTTGGCAATAAGGAGCTAATGATCTGAGCCACAGTCAGCTCCCAGTTTTTTTTTTTTTTTTTTGACTGTATAGAGCTTCTCCATCTTTGGCTGCAAAGAATATAATCAATCTGATTTCGGTGTTGACCATCTGGTGATGTCCATGTGTAGAGTTTTCTCTTATGTTGTTGGAAGAGGGTGTTTGCTATGACCAGTGCATTCTTTTGGCAAAACTCTATTTGCCTTTGACTTGCTTCATTCCATATTCCAAGGCCAAATTTGCCTGTTACTCCAGGTGTTTCTTGACTTCCTATTTTTGCATTCCAGTCCCTTATAATGAAAAGGATATATTTTTTGAGTGGTAGTTGTAAAAGGTCTTGTAGGTGTTCATAGAACTGTTCAACTTCAGCTTCTTCTTCAGCATTACTGGTTGGAACACAGACTTGGATTACTGTGACATTGAATGATTTGCTTTGGAAACAAACAGAGATCATTCTATTGTTTTTGAGAGTGCATCCAAGTACTGCATTTAGGAATCTTTGTTGACCATCATGGCTACTCCATTTCTTCTAAGGGATTCCTGCCCACAGTAGTAGATATAATGGTCATCTGAGTTAAATTCACCCATTCCAGTCCATTTTACTTTGCTAATTCCTAGAATATCAACTTACTCTCTTGCCATCTCCTGTTTGACCACTTCCAGTTTGCCTTGATTCATGGACCTAACATTCCAGATTCCTGTGCAATATTGCTCTTTACAGCATTGGACCTTGCTTCTATCACCAGTCACATCCACAGCTGGGTATTGCTTTTGCTTTGGCTCCATCGCTTCTTTCTTTCTGAAGTTATTTCTCCATGATGTCCAGTAGCATATTGGGCACCTAATGAACTGTGGAATTCCTCTTTCTGTATCCTATCATTTTGCCTTTTCATACTGTTCATGGGGTTCCCAAGGCAAGAACACGGAAGTGGTTTGCAATTCCCTTCTCTAGTGGACCATATTCTGTTAGGAATTTTATTAGCTGCCTTCAAAACTCTGAGAATATTTTGCAGAAGAAAGATTTGTCTTACTGTGTATCTCCAGAGGGCAAAACTAAGATCATTGAAACCAAACACCAAAGGGCTGTTTTGATGCAATAGAAGGAATATTTTTGTAACAGTTTTAGTGGTTAAGCAATTTGGATTTGGGATGGAACATTGGCCATGGTGAACTATGTGGGGTTTAGCTCAACAATTCTGAAATTAGATAAATGAACACCTTTTCAAGCCATTTATGTTGTACTCCAATGGGCCACACTATGTGTTTAGGCTTCAGCAGTACATGAACTGAGAATTTCCAGATATACAAGCTGAGTTTTGAAGAGACAAAGAAACAAATGATCAATTGTTAATATTCATTAGATTGTAGAGAAAGAAAGTCAATCCCAGAAAAATGTCTATTTCTGCTTCATTGATTATGCTAAGCCTTTGACTGTGTGGATCACAAAGAACTGTAGAAAATTCTTCAAGAGTGGGAATACCAGGCCATTTTATCTTTCTCCTGAGAAACCTGTATGAATGTCAAGAAGCAACTGTTAGAACTGGACATGAAACAATGGACTAGTTCAAAACTGGGAAAGTAATACAACAAGGCTTTATATTGTCATTGTACTTATTTAACTTACATGCAGAGCACATCATGTGAAATGCAAGACTGGATGAATCACAAGCTGGAATCAAGATTGCTGGGAGAAACATCAACAGCCTCAGATATGCAGATGATACCACTCTAATGACAGAAAGTCAAGAGGAACTAAAGAGCCTTTTGATGAGGATGAAAAAGGAGAGTGAAAAGCTAGCTTGAAACTCAAGATTCAAAGAAAGAAGATCATGGCATCTGGTTCCAACTCTTCCTGGCAAATAGAAGAGTAAACAATTGGAAGGAATGACGGATTTTATTTTCTTGGGCTCCCAAATCACTGTGGATGGTAATTGCAGCTTTGAAATTAAGACACTTGCTCCTTGGACGAAAAGCTACTCCAAATAGAAATAGCATATTAAAAAGCAGAGACATCACTGTGTGGACAAAGGTATATACAGTCAAAGCTATGGTTTTTCCAGTAGTCATGTATGGATGTGAGAATTGGACCATAAAGAAGGCCAAGCACCAAAGAAGTAATGCTTTCCAATTTTGGTGCTGCAGAAGATTCTTGAGTGTTCCTTGGACAGCAAGGAGATCAAGCCAGTCAATCCTAAAGGAAATCATCCCTGAACATTCATCTGAAGGATTGATGCTGAAGCTCCAATACTTTGGCCACCTAGATGCTGGGGAAGATTGAAGGCAAATGGAGGGAGGGGTGGGTGGCAGAGGATGAGATGGTTGGACAGCATCATCGACTCAGTGGGCATGAACTTGAGCAAATTCTGGGAGCTAGTGGAGGACAGAGGAGACTGGAGTGCTACAGTCTATGGGGTTGTAAAGAGTTGAACACACCTTAGCAAGTGAACAACACAAAGTGTGTTTAAAGGGGAGTTTGTAAACTCTGATTCTCAGAAGTTTGTGATGTTTTCCAAAAAAATGGTGTTCAAAAACATTTTAAAGTCAGTGCCCAATATTTTAAAAGCAAGAGACTTCACAGAAGACAACCAGGTTTCAGATTTCTATTTAAATTTAGGAACATATCATTCTCTTTCATATTAGGAATTGGGTTTGTGTTCCTTATTGGTCCGTCAACAGTAAGCTGAGTTTCAGTCTGGTTCATTGTGACTGGTGCTCTAGAGCAGTGGGATTGGGGGGAGGGGGCAGGGAGGCTCAAGAAGGAGGATATACATATATATTTTTAATTACAACTGATTCACATTGTTGTAGGGCAGAAGTCAACACAGCATTGTAAAGCAACTATTCTCCCCTCAAAAATGTATCCAATTTAAAAAAATATACAGTAAGCTGGGATTGTCCACTTTGTTAATTCCTATGACTTTACATTGGCCATAGAGATCTGGATTTTCAACACTGAGCAGTAGTTAATGAAGTTGACTCCAGTGCAATAGAACTTGGCTGCAACTCCCTCTGCCATCATTTACTAGTGCTGTGAACTTGGGGAAATTCCTTAATATTCTCTTTCTTTCATTTTTCCAGTTTTGATATGATAAAGCAATTATACCTTCCTCACAAATGTGTATGAAGATGGAATAAATTCACTACATGCAACGTCTGAGGAGGAGCTCCTGATAGCAAGTGCTTTGTGAGTGTCTGTCATTCTGTTTGAGTTTGTGACCCTTGGTAAGACAGCCTGCATACTTTTCTTGTGGAATTCTCAGCAAAGTGTTGGAATCAGTACTGTTTCCTGGATCTGACATTACCATTTAAATACATGTTATGCAAGAGACACAAGTCATGTTTCCATCCAATAGTTCTAACCCTTTATTAATATGTCAGATCTTATGACTGATTAAAATGCAATAAAGGTATGGTTGGGGGAGTTGGGAAAAAGACTACCTGCTCCATTTTATAAGACTTTGATAATTAAGTTCATAGTGGAAACAAGACTCTACAAAATTACAACCCTGGGGAAGCCAAAGACACCGCTGCAACAGTTTAGCCTGCTGACTCTGGAGACGAGCAGGATGGAATCCAAAACAGAACTTCAGAATGGATGGGAAGGATCATATTTTTTAAATGTCTATTGGAGCACTGAAGAATAACATCAGGTCCCAGGAACCACTAAACCACCATTTCATCATCTAGAATATTCCAACAAGTTGATCTAAAATGAAGCTTGAGTTAAAACTTTATTATCTTCTTGCTTAATCAGAATAATTTTTATTCTTTTTTGTTAGTCTTATGAAAAAATGGAAAAATGAGGAACATCCATTAAGACATCTATTAGATTGAGGGTTTTTACTACAGGAACAAAAGCTGGTTTTGAAATTGGTTATATCAGCTTCTGATTTGGTATCAGGCTGAACAGAGATAGCACGCACACCTTCTGACATTGGTTGCTATTCAGAGCAAAGCCACAATGCCCGGAAACACCAGATTTGTTCACTCTCCAGTGCTTAACAGTCTCCCAAGGAAGACAGATGCATTTTCCAAGATAGTGGTTTCATCAAAGAAGCGCTGATAATGACAGATAAAGAGCTGCCTGGTAGCTTTTTCAAGGACTCACTGAAAACTAATAGGACTTGGCTTTTGTCTGAGAAAAAGCCTTTGTGGCCACTGATTGCCATGTATCATGAAACCTGGCCACTGATTGCTTTGCACGACATAATTTACTTTACCAACCATAGAAAAAAGAATAATTAGATACACATGTTTTCATCATGGAAGGAAACTGGATTCTGAAGTTGGGCATGTGTACACAATAATGAAATATTTCATGTGTATGAGAAATGATTTTCATTTTGTTACTATGAAGTTATTATAAAGTATACAAGGTATATGTGGGGGGACAGAATGAAGTGACCTGGAATCACATCCAGGAAAGAAGCCTAAAACCCCACGTATATTTTAATGGGCCATCTTTGTCACATACATTCTGAACTATGCAGTTAAGTTTTCAATGTTATATGGAAATACATGTTAATATATGTTAATATATGTTAACATGGTGGTGGTTGAGTCACTAAGTCTTGTCCAACTCTTTTTGATGCCATGGACTATAGTCCGCCAGGCTCCTCTGTCCATAGGGTTTTCCTGGCAAGAATACTGGAGTGGGTTGCCATTTCCTCCTCATAACATTAACACAACTTTAACATCTACGTTAATATATACTGCTTACATTTTTCTCTATTTATAATACATTGCTCTTACCTCTTAGACCTTTCCAATGCTTCTCTTCCTCTATGTTGCTGTTAAATTGGGCACATGCCATATATTCAAAAATACATGTTGATTGATTGAATGGCAAAGCCAAGACTATGGCTGTGGGAAGTGATCGGAAAAAAAGATTACAAGGTTCCAACTGAAGCTGCATTTTTGAAGGATTAAATGGTGACTTACTTAGAAAGTGCCTTAATTGAAGACAAAATAAAACTCAAAGGAAGCTTCAAAAGAGAAATGGAAAACTTTGATTGATAAAGAGAAATGTTTAGCTAACACAAATAGATATAGTCTTTGAACCATATCTAATTTCCTTATGACACAATGGATTAAGATAATGAAACAGATTAAGTATCTCAGTTCTTTGAAAACATTCATAAACAGATCCCCCCCCCTTTATGCATGGTCTTTAATCACCATCATTGTTGGTCTATATATAAAAACTTATTTTAAAAATGGATAATGTTAGTGGTGTATGGTTGCCGTATTTACTGCCATTAGTCATAGAAAGCATGTTAACTAATCTCCTAGAACTGATGCTCTCCTCCTCATTCACTCATGGTATCAGTGGAATATGTTGGGGAATTTGTCTGGAAACCAGCTTCCCAGAAGAACTTCAATATGCTATCTGTTATCAGTCAAATGTCTGGACAAAGGTCATGAACGGCCAAGAAGTCTAGATGTACAGTCAGCACTTTTTCCGAAATTGTCTAAAGGAAAGTAAATGTCATGTCCAAAATTCCATGACTTGTACAAAAGCCAAAATGACTTTTATGTAAATACCAGCATCTTTGATCAGTTGATGAATCTTTGAATGAATGGAAATGCTGTCTCCATTGTAATAGATCAGGGATGGACTTGCATTATTTCAGGGCTTCCTCAGGCCCTCCTGTGTTTGGATGGTTAATTTAAAATCAGCACACCAATGAAGCTCTTCCTAGAGAATTCATGTTAATGGAAATAACCACCTTGTGAGTCATCGCTTCAATAATTGTTACAGGACAGTTCACAAGATACAAATCCTCTACCTTTATATTTATTTCAGAAAGGGTCAAACTTTGGATAAAGCTCTAACATTATTATATCATGGTCTCCTCAACAATGCTCTAGGTTAGGTGTGGTTATTATTTATACAAGAAGAAAAATGAAACACAAAGATTAAGTAACTTGCTCAAGGTACACAGAGCCAGTGAATGTGAGAGACAGGATTTGAATCTAAATCTATTTTGAAACAGAGCTCATGATGTTTATCCTTATTCATCTCTTATTAAATATATATATTTTCAATTTTCTGCAATTCTATCATCATCCTAACTACATCAGCTTTTCACATTTATTAGTTCAGTTCAGTCATGTCTGACTATTTTGCGACCCTATGGACTGCAACACGCTAGGCTTCCCTGTCCATCACCAACTCCTAGAGCTTGCTTTAACTCATATCCATTGAGTTGGTGATGTCATCCAACCATCTCATCCTCTGTTGTCGCCTTCTCCTCCTACCTTCAATCTTTCCCAGCATCAGGGTCTTTTCCAATGAGTCAATTCTTCACATCAAGTGGCCAAAGTATTGGAGCTGCAGCTTCAGCATCAGTCCTTCCAATGACTATTCAGTACTGATTTCCATTAGGATTGACTGGATTGATCTCCTTGCAGTCCAAGGGACTTTCAAGAGTCCCTTTCATATTTATATGATTAACATTTATCCTGACTACATCCCATAGCTTCATGTGTTGTGCTTAAAATTTATTCTTTTGTCTTCAAAACAACCCTGTAAGGTGATATAATCACTATAATTTGTATGTCATAAACATGGAAACCGAGGCATAAAGATGTTATCTAAATTTCTCAAGGCCATGTGACTAATATCTGACAAACCAAAAATTGAACCAAGAAATGTGTGGCTCCAAAGTCTGTCCTTGTAATCACTGTCCTCAACTGATATACTCTGCTTGTCTTAAGCACAGACTTAGGTTTGACCTTATACATGCATGCTTGTTAGTTCAGTCATCCTGACTCTTTGTGACCCCGTGGACAGTATAGCCTTCCAGGCTCCTATATCCATGGAATTCTCCAGGCAAGAATACTGGAATGGGTTGCCATGTCCTCCTCCAGGAGATCTTCCTGACTCAGGGATCAAGACTTTGTCTTTGATGTTTTCTTCATTAGCAGGTGGGTTCTTTATCACCAGTGACATCTGGGAAATACCATTCAGTATATTGGTATGTAATTACCTAATAGAGGTTCCAAGTAGAGCTTCTTTGGATCTTTGGGTGTTTCACTTCAAAATGGTTCATGTACTACCTGAATTAGACTGAAAAATAACATTTTATTCTGCTATGAGTTTTGTATGTTGAAGAGACTATTTTCCCTGTGTAATAAAGTTGTTTCTCAGAAAGCCGATTTTATCTATTCTATTATAAATACAGGTGATTCTTCAACAGAAATAGAATACATGTGATATGGGCCTGCCAAATTATGCTTTCTGTTCAATATGAATTAATTACAGATGGTTTATGGGTCAAAGTGGGTTACAATATATCCAAGGTTTCACATTATTTTAGATAAAGGACTCAAAGCAACATCTTCATATTGCTTTGAGTTTCAAAATAAATGGGCATCCTGCTTGCCTTTGAAGATCCTTTCACTAATCTCAGATTGCCATCTGAAATTTTAATTAGTGATTTAGAATGTGCTTACACAAAGAACCTTGTCCAAGCTGTCTGTTTCTGCCAAATTAAACTATTAAACTAAGTAACCTAATTAAAATCCTTTTAGCTTTTAATCAATATTTTATTTACATTCATATTTCCCAGGAAGCTTGATGAGTTTTCTGGATGTGATAGTTATTTCTCCCCATTTATCAAAGGTCGTGTTTAAAGAGTCTCTCCTCCAAGGCCATGGAGGCAGGAGCCAGCAAGTCAGGATATCTTCGGTGCAGCCCCTCTACCGTCTACCAGCCCTCGATGCTCATGGCAGCTAATGGTGCACTCGCAACTTCAGGAGAGGCCCAGGGTGCTTCTAGAGGAGAATAGGAGTGATGTGACTGTCCTTTTACAAGCCAGTCCCTCTACTCTTACCTCACACAGACCTTGGCCCCAGACGTGACAGTGACTGCAGCAACTGGAGATCACAGCATACTGTCCAAACCAAAAGAAAAGAAGTGTTACTCAGCCCTGTATGATTTTTTGTGACCCCATGGACTTTAGCCCAACAGGCTTCTCTGTCCATGGGATTCTCCAGGCAAACCCTCTACTCTTACCTCACACAGACCTTGGCCCCAGACATGACAGTGACTGCAGCAACTGGAGATCACAGCATACTGTCCAAACCAAAAGAAAAGAAGTGTTACTCAGCCCTGTATGATTTTTTGTGACCCCATGGACTTTAGCCCAACAGGCTTCTCTGTCCATGGGATTCTCCAGGCAAGAATACAGGAATTGGTTGTCATTCCCTTCTCCAGGGGATCTTCCCAACCCAGGGATAGAACCCAGGTTTCCTCCATTGCAGGGAGGCACTCTACCATTTAAGCCACCTATTCTTAATAGTCAAATAGTTTTATAAGACTTGTGAAAATCATACCCTTTTTGTTACCTGTCACCCATGCCAATTTCCACTGAAACAAACACCCTTTTCCCAGAGGCAAATATTCCCAGCAATTTTCATAGATTTATGTATCAATATCTCTAAATATCATATTTACCTGAATTTTTCAAAATTAGACATATCTAATTTTTTATATGTTTTCCTGAAATTCTCTTGAGTTTTCCAATGATCCAATGGATGTTGGCAATTTGATCTCTGGTTCCTC
>SJYC01048687.1:0-24809 GCA_006408675.1 Madoqua kirkii | reverse complement strand
AAAACAAAACACAAGGCACAGAGGAATGCAGAAGTAGTATCAGCATCCACTATACCTATGTCTCTCACAGTCATTTGAGTATGTTATAGTTTAAAAACGTACACATTTACTTACTTTAACAGGGAAAGGGTAATATGGTTTAAAAAAAAAGTGGTGCTTTTACAATATGCCCCAACATAAAAACTTTATAGTAATTTTAGTTTTGTAGATTTTGGGAGCCAGAAAGAACACATCTGGTTCGTATGATGTTGAGGCCAAGTAACATAGGTGGTCTAGACAAAATTAAAATAATTCAGTTGGATTGCAAAAGGCAACAACAACAAAAGCCATTTCAGGGAGCAAAGTTTAGGATTCTAATGAAGAAAATAATAGACTTTGGTGGGGATAGGGAAGGTGAGAAGATAAAGGAACCATCCAAGGGAAAATATTTTAACTGAATAGAAGTTTAAGTTGCTCAGATATTTAAAACACTTAACAGATGAGAAGGGTACTAAAATAGATGACCTTCAAGTAACTTTTTAACTGGCCTCTGCCTCTAATCATTTTGAGACACAAACAAAAAACAGTTAAATGTATAAGACATGTAAATCTCTCCTAGCTAGTGTTTAATACAGATTTGAACACACATGAGTAACACTGCAAATAGTTCAAAGGCACATTAATTAATGAGAGGAAAATCAAATTCCAATTTGCTGACCTATTTGGTTATGATTCAAAAAACCATAAGGATTTATCAAAAATTCACTCAAGTTTACTTGTTAACCATGCAAGAAATGAGGGCGTAGTCATAATTTAATGTCAACAAGTGTCCCATTTGGGAACAGTTAAATTAAATGTAGACCTTTAGACTTTATGCTGGGAGAAAGCAGAGAGATATTGAAGGTATAACTACCCTGAACAGATTTAACAGGATCCCAGAGGAGGGAAAATGACTTTAGCTGAAGTAGATTAAGAGACTATGTTAAGTAAGTTACACTGTAATTATAGCTGTAATTGTATTCACACTACTGCATGAATAGGGAAAGAGTCGGACATGACTGAGCGACTGAACTGAACTGAACTGAACTGAACTGAACTGAAACCCATTCCAAACTCCCTGGATACCTCTCTCTTACTCCCAATCTGTACTGAAGATATTTCAGAATTTTTATTTTAGTTAAATATTGCTCAGTGATAAAAAGGAATGACTTTGAGTCTGTGATAGTGAGGTGGATGAACATAGGCCCATTATACAGAGTGAAGTAAATCAGAGAGAAAAAAAGCAAATATAATATATTAATGCATATATATTAAATCTACAAAAATGGTAGTGATGAACTTACTTGCAAGGAAGGAATGGAGACACAGATGTAGAGAACGGACTTGTGGCCATAGTAGGGAAAGGAGAGGGTGGGATGAATGGAAAAGGAGCATTGCATATATACAGTATGATGTGTAAAACAGATAGCTGGTGGGACGTTGCTGTATAACACAGGGACCCCACCCTGGTGCTTGGTGATGACCCAGATGTGTGGGATTGTTAAGGAGAGGGAGGTTCATCAAGGAAGAGATGTGTATAATTATGACTGATTCATGGTGTTATACAGAAGAAACAAATACAATATTGTAAAGCAAATTTCCTCCAATTAGAAAAAAAAATGTGATTAGTTTCAGGGAAGGGAAGATTTTCTATTTGTCATGTAAACAGATGCCATTAAAAGTGTTTAATGTAGTGGGGGAAAATGCCATAGGATATTTCAGAACTTAACAGTCATTCCAGAAATTCGTCAAGTGATTTAATTGCAGAAATTATTTTTGTTGAATGGAATGGTTTCCAGTAAGTCAGAAGATTAAGGAAAATCAGTTGAAATAGGCCAAAGGTAAATTCAACAAATTCTTATTCGGTGAAAAGAAAAACAAACAACTAAAACAACGATGTGCTTATTCACTATACAGATTCTGCCTGTGAAATGTGATATTGAATTTCTCTTGAGTTTTCAATAACGTTCAGTATCTTAATTAGATTATGAGAATGTTAGTTATAAATTGTAGTCTCTATAGTTTGGGGATCAAAATTGTGTAATGAACCTGTATACTGCTTCAAAATATTCTTGCTTCCTTTTTACTTAAAGACCTATCAACATTTCTTTTCAATTCAGCTCAGTTCAGTCGCTCAGTTGTGTCCGACCCTTTGCGACCCCATGAATTGCAGCATGCCAGGCCTCTCTGTCCATCACCAACTCCTGGAGTTCACTCAAACTCATGTCCATCGAGTTGGTGATGACATCTAGCCATCTCATCCTCTGTCGTCCTTTTCTCCTCCTACCCCCCATCCCTCCCAGCATCAGAGTCTTTTCCAATGAGTCAACTTTTCACATGAGGTGGCCAAAGTACTGGAGTTTCAACTTTAGCATCATTCCTTCCAAAGAACACCCAGGACTAATCTCCTTCAGAATGGACTGGTTGGATCTCCTTGTAGTCCAAGGGACTCTCAAGAGTCTTCTCCAACACCATAGTTCAAAAGCATCAATTCTTTGGCACTCAGCTTTCTTCACAGTCCAACTCTCACATCCATACACGACCACAGGAAAAACCATAGCCTTGACTAGATGAATTTTTGTTGGCAAAGTAATGTCTCTGCTTTTTAATATGCCGTCTAGGTTGGTCATAACTTTCCTAGGGTAGGTTTAATATGGATGAACTCTTTTAGTTTTTGCTTGTCTCATGCTTGTCACAAAAGTTCATTATATCGCCTTCAGTTCTGAATGATAATCTTGCTGGAGAGCGTATCTAGGTTGTAAGTTTTCCCCTTTCAGTACTTTAAATACACAATACCACTCTCTCTGGCTTCAAGTGTTTCTGCTAAAAAAAAGAAAAATCAGTTGATAGTCTTATGGGGGTTTCCTTGTATATGAGTTTGTTTTTCTTTTGCCGACTTTAAAATTCTCTCTTTAACTTTTGCTATTTTAATATGATATAATTGTGTGGGTCTATTTGAGTTCATTTTTTGAAACCCTATGTGCTTCCTGTACTTGGATATCTGTTTTCTTCTTCAATCTTGGGAAGTTTCCTTCAAATACTTTTTAACTCTCTCTCTCTTCTCCTTCTGGAATCCCTAGAATGTAAATGCTGGTACATTTGATATATTCCAAAGATCTCTTATACTGTTCTTATTTTTAAAAATATATTCTCTTTTTCTGATTGAGGTGATTTCTATTATGCAATCTTCCAGATCTCTTATGCATTTTCTAATAAAAGTGTGGTAGATATGTGATATTCTTCCAATAGATGTTGAAAAACCTATGGATTTGTTCTTTTCAAAAACATGTTTTGAGTAGTATCCACCTGATTGCTGTCAAAATTCTGGGCAAAGCACTGTTAGAGACAGCAAACTGAGCAAATAAAGGCAACAATTGTACCTTGTTAAAAACACCAAATGTAAAGTGCCCTGAGGGAAGAATGTGCCTGGTGTCTTCTAGAAACAGGAAAAAAAAAGTGTAGAAAATAATGAACCATAGAGAGATTGGTATCAGAGGAGGCAGATGATCAAGGTGGAGCCACATTACGTAGGATTTTGGGAGCCACCAAATGTGTTTGGATTTTATTTCAAATAAAATTCAAAGTGTTTAAGGGTTCTTAAGGTGCCAGTGCTATGATTTATGACATCTGAGTGTGTGCTTTATTTTAGCCATATTTCTTCATAAAATATTTTAACAATAATTGACTATTTTGCTCTTAAAATTTTACAAGACTCTACAAATTTTTCTATGCTGTTCAACATTTGATAATACTCATACACAACTTTCTTTACTTATTGAGTTAAACTTATTTAATAACTCAGCAAATCATTTTAATAGAAGTTGAAATTACTGAAAGTACACACACAAACTAACACACACACATAAACAGATGTACTGGCTTTTTTGATTTCTTTAGATAGTCCTCTTAAAAATTTAATAAGCCAGTTGTATCCTAGTGTAAAAACTGGTATTAATAGCTCCACCAGCAAAAATTTATCATAAACCTTAATATATTCTCAAAGAAATATTCCCCTTACTTTGAGGCTAAAATATCAATATGCCAATAAATAATCATTTTATATTACAAACTTGGAAAACACAATTGACCAAACACATTTTAATAGGCCCATACTTGTTTATATAGCATAAGAAACTGCCTGTGAATTGTTGTGAGTGAGGAGGCCACAAGGATATTTGGTTCCCCCAAATATTCTTAATTTGGAGCAATCAGGAAGCTAGCGTGCACCTTAAAGTTTATTTGTTCACTGTAAGAGAATAAAGAATAGGTTATTTAAGGTAGGTGTTAGTTGCTCGGTTGTGTCTGACTCTTTGTGACCCCATGGACCGTTAACCCACCAGGCTCCTCTGTCCATAGAATTCTCCAGGCAAGAATACTGGAGTGGGTAGCCATTTCCTTCTCAGGGAATCTTCTTGACTCAGGGATTGAACCTGGGTCTCTTGCACTGCAGGCAGATTCTTTACCATCTGAGCCACCAGGGGAACCCAACTTAATGCTACTTAAGTTATTAAGATATCTTATTTTAGGAGAGGACCAGATCCTGAGACACCATGAAAATTATGTTTTGTAGGCAGAGACTTTTCAAATAAAAGATCATAAAGGAAGGGAAGGGCATGTAGGAGATTCTTCTTATCTCTGACTTTTGTCAAATGTGGCCTTACATTTTGCGATATTTAAGAGTAATTTAACTTTTAAGTCAAGATTTACCTTCATGGATTTGATTACATTTCCTCTTAACAATATCATTAGTATTGCAAAACGGTTTCATAGACATTTCAAGGCTATCCATCAGCAACATACTACTTATTTTAAGATTAATACTGCATTTTTATATGAATTATACTTGGTGCCACCTCAAATTAGTTTTGACGATTCATGAACGCTATCAAAATTATAGAAAGTTTTCCCATTTATTTTGTAAAGTGGAAAGGTATTTAGAGATATTAGTAAGAATAGCTACATTAATTTAGAAATACTAGTAAGTGTTTTGGTTTGGGAATCCAAGGTTATGAAAGCAAAACCAATGGTTGTAATCTCTTTGTCATTGTTCAGTATCATCTATTCTTTATTTTCAAAATAGGGACTAAGACAATGTGGAAAATATAGCTATTTCTTAGAGTGAACTTATTAAAAATGACTAATTTGAGTCTAATTTTAAGACCAAAATATGAGGAATATATTTTGTTTGTTATCTTTTCTCCCTACTTGATATCACATGATTAAAGACAAGACTAAAATAAGAACCAATGAATATATATATATATGCTGCTAAGTCACTTCAGTTGTGTCCGACTCTGTGCAACCCCACAGACAGCAGCCCACTAGGCTCCCCCTTCCCTGGGATTCTCCAGGCAAGAACACTGAAGTGGGTTGCCATTTCCTTCTCTAACACATGAAAGTGAAAAGTGAAAGTGAAGTTTCTCAGTCGTGTCTGACTCTTAGCGACCTCATAGACTGCAGCCTACCAGGCTCCTCTGTCCATGGGATTTTCCAGGCAAGAGTACTGGAGTGGGGTGCTATATACATACATACATATATATATATATATATATAGAGAGAGAGAGAGAGAGAGAGAGATGATTTGGGGACTTCATATGGTTAAATCTGTGATTGATCCAATAAATTAGAATCAATACTATATTTGCCTTCAGTTTCAAACAATGTAAGTATTCTCTTTGATAGGAAAATACTGACTTTTTCTATGTAAGCTGGTACAAAAGAGAATTCATTTATTAATTATCTCTGTCCTTAGAATTTCAAAGAATGTTAACTACTAGTAATAAATGAGCATGCTTAATTTTGTGAAGGTAAGCCTCCTTCTCTTTTGTAGACACTAGAGTATCACAAGGTCAAGTGGCAGATGGCTTGAGAGTTACATTATACACATAGTACACAGCAATTATGAATGAAAATTGCTGCACACACAAAAAATTAATTACCTCCAAATTTGTCTTTATTTATTTTTATTTTTTAATACTTTATTCTACTTTACAATACTGTATTGGTTTTGCCATACATTGACATGAATCAGCCACAGGTGTACACCATCTCCCAATGTCGAAGCCCCCTCCCACCTCGCACCCCACACCATCTCCCCAGATCATCCCGTACACCAGCCCCAAGCATCCTGTATCCTGTATTGAACATAGACTGGCACTTCATATCTTATATAATACTATACATGTTTCAGTGCCATTCTCTCAAATCATCCCACCCTCTCCCTCTCTCTCAGAGGCCAAAAGTCCATTCTATACCTCTGTGTCTCTTTTGTTGTCTCACATACAGGGTCATCGTTACTATCTTTCTAAATTCCATATATATGTGTCAGTATACTATATTGGTATTTTTCTTTCTGGCTTACTTCACTCTGTATAATCGGTACCAGTTTCATCCATCTCATTAGAACTGAGTCAAATTTATTCTTTTTAAGGGCTGAATAATACTCCATTGTGTATAAGTACCACAGCTTTCTTATCCATTCATCCGCTGCTGATGGACATCTACGTTGTTTCCATGTCCTGGCAATTATAAACAATGCTGCAATGAACATTGGGGTACATGTGTCTCTTTCAATTCTGGTTTCCTCAGTGTGTATGTCCAGCAGTGGGATTACTGGGTCATAAGGCAGACAAGGAGCATTTATTGTATAAAACAGTTTCTAAGGGTGAGGAAATGGAAACAACTTAGTTGGGCAGTTCTTCCTGGGACATTTCTCATAGGGTTACAGTGACTGTGCTATCCAGGGCAACAGAAATTTGAAGGATTGACTGAGTCTGAGCATCCACTTCTAAGATTATCTCACATGGAATTTTGTCTGGAAATCTTTGTTTCTTGTCACATGAACTTCTTCATAGGACTGTCTAAGTGCCCTCAAGACTGAAGCTGGCTTCCCCCATCTCTCTCAGAGAAAGCAAGGCAGAAACAGTAGTGTCTATTATGACCTAACCTGAGAACCACCATCTTATCCCTTCTGCCATATTCTACTTATTGGTTACCCAGTTGTTGTTGCTGTTTAGTCACTAAGTCTTGTCTGATACTTTCGAGATTCCATAGACTGTAATCCACCAGGTTCCTCTGTCCTTGGGACCTTACAGTCAAGAATACTGGAATGGCTTGCCATTTCTTTCTCCAAGGGCTCTTCCTGACCCGACCCAGGGATAGAACCCACATCCCCTGTGTTGGCAGTTGACTGCTCTACCACTGAGGCACTGGGAAATAACTCTGAAACAATATGGGAGGAAACTTCCAAAGGACATGAGTATCAGAAGGCAGAGATCATTGGGTATCATAGTGGAGGCTGAATACTACAAAACTGAAGGATACATTGTGGGGAGGTTAGCTTGATATACATTTCCTCTTCTTCCATCTCCTCCTTTTTTTTTTTTTTCCTTCTCCTCCTTCTTCAGTATGAAAACACATAAATATTAAAAGTTCAGTCATACTTAGCCCTCAGATTTCAGGACACATATGTACTTATGCTCATGTACAGAAATGAGCTAATAGGCAAATGAACTTATTCATCTGCAATTTAGAAAATTTCCCATGTGCAAAACAAATTTTGATTCAGACTCCAAAAAGGAACCCACAAGGAAGCAAACATCATTCTCTATTTATAAGCAAAAAAATCAAGCTGGTAATCTTTATCAAATTAATACTGGCATTTTTCTTAACTAGTTTTGCTTGCTTGGTTACCTTAAGGGTCTCTGAACATGACAAACATTTAAAATTTTATTTTAAGAAAATGATTCTGGGGGCAGTCCCAAGATGGCAGAGGAATAGGATGGGGAAACCACTTTCTCCCACACAAATTCATCAAAAGATCATTTGAGTGCTAAGCAATTTCCAGAGAACAACTTCTGAACACTGGCAGAGGACATCGGGCACCCAGAAGGGCAGCCCATTCTCGTAGAAAGGAGGTAGGACAAAATATAAAAGACAAAAAGAGAAACAAAATGTTAGGGAAGGAGACCCATCCTGGGGAGGGAGTCATGAAGGAGAAGATTCCAAACAGTTGGAAATCCTCTCACAGGTGAATCTGTGGGGACATAACTGGGAGAAGAAGAAAGAAAAAAAAAAACCCCACAGAATATGCAGCTAACCACAACTGCCAGCAGAGAAGTAGTTTAGACACTCACATCCACCACCAGTGAGTGGGAGCTGTACAGGCAAGTGTGGGCTACATAATTGGTGCTTAGGGTGAGGACCCAGCCTGAATGACCTGAGGAGAATCTGAGGGAGTTAACCTGAGATAGGAACCCAAACTGTGGGATCGCCAGAGAGAAAAAAGAGAACTTTCCTGCGAAAGGCTCTAAGGTGCAGCCTGACCTGCTCACAGAACAAAGGATTGAGCGAATACCAAAGGAGAACTAGCTGGTTCTGTACACGCCCCTCCTGCCTCCACCGGAGGCAGAGAGGCAGGCGTGCAACAACTAGAGCTGGAAGGCAAGGGGCAACCTCGGTCTCAGAGACTGGCGTCCTCCACCAAGCTGTGAGCAGGCTCCTAGTTGCTAACCATATCTTCCTGGGATCCTGACATCTGCCGGGAGGGTCACAACCTGAGATCAGTTTCCCAGAGGAGACACATGGCACACCTGGGACTGTGCTCCACGGCACACCCAGGAAAACAAGCGGCAGGAGGCAGGAGAGGATTAAGACACAAGGCCCACCTGCGACAGTGTGCTCGACAAACAGCTGGTCGCCTTAGCTGCTTGGACATGGGAAGGATGCAAAATACACACCCAACAAAGTCTGTGCCTTTGCAGAGTACCAAAGAACCTGAGCAGCTTAGACCTGGGAAGTGCACAAAACAGGGCCTGATTTGGACAGTACACCTGCAGAGTACTGGAGCCTGGAAGCACATGACCAGAGCACATGACTCAGGAAGCACAGGCCACCTCGAGCTGGGGCAAAGCCAGTGGGGTCTATACACTGCAAGGACTCTCCACACACGCTGGCAGTAATTGTTTGTAGTGTCCCTTCCTCCCCACACACAACTGAACAAGTGCACCTAAATAAGTGACCACATTTACTCCCCATTGCTCAGTCGTGTCTGACTCTTTGCAATGCCATTGACTGTGGCCTACCAAGCTCTTCTGTTCATGGGATTCTCCAGGCAAGAATACTGGAGTGGGTTGCCATTTCATTCTCCAGGGGATCTTCCCAACCCAGGGATTGAACCTGGGTCTCCTGCATTGCATGCAGGCACTTCACCCTCTGAGCCACCAGAGAAAAAGGCAAAATAGCTGTCTGAGGAGGCCTTACAAATAGCTGTGAAAGGAAGAGAAATGAAAAGAAAAGGAGAAAAGGAAAGATACAAGCATCTGAATGCAGAGTTCCAAAGAATAGCAAGGTGAGGTAAGAAAGCCTTCTTCAGCAATCAATGCAAAGAAATAGAGGAAAACAATAGAATGGGAAAGACTAGAGAGCTCTTCAAGAAAATTAGAGATATGAAGGAAAATTTCATGCAAAGATGGGCTCAATAAAGGACAGAAAAGGTATGAACCTAACAGAAGCAGAAGATATTAAGAAGAGGTGGCAAGAATACACAGAAAAACTGTACAAAAAAAGATCTTCATAACCCAGATAATCACAATGGTGTGATCACTCACCTAGAGCCAGACATCCTGGAATATGAATTCAAATAGGCCTGAGGAAGCATTACTACAAACAAAGCTAATGGAGGTGATGGAATTCCAGTTGAGCTATTTCAAATCCTGAAAGATGATGCTGTAAAAGTGCCTTACTCAACATGTCAGCAAATTTGGAAAACTCAGCAGTGGCCACAGGACTGGAAAAAGTCAGTTTTCATTCCAGTCCTGATGAAAAGCAATGTGAAAGAAGGCTCAAATTGCCGCACAATTGCACTCATTTCACACGCTAGTAAATGCTCAAAATTCTCCAAGCCAGTCTTCAGCAATGTGTGAACCGTGAACTTCCAGATGTTCAAGCTAGTTTTAGAAAAGGCAGAGGAACCAGAGATCAAATTGCTAACATCCGATGGATCATGGGAAAAGCAAGAGAGTTCTAGAAAAATATCTATTTCTGCTTTATTGACTATGCCAAAGACTTTGACTTTGTGGATCACAATAAACTGTGGGAAATTCTGAAAGAGATGGGAATACCAGACCACCTGACCTACTTCTTGAGAAACCTACATGCAAATCAGGAAGCAACAGTTAGAACTGAACATAGAACAACAGACTAGTTCCAAATAGGAAAAGGAGTGTGTCAAGGCTGTATATTGTCACCTTGCTTATTTAAAGTATATGTCGAGTACATCATGAAAAACACTGGGCTGGAGGAAGCACAAGCTGGAATCAAGATTTCTGAGAGAAATATCAATAACCTCAGATATGCAGATGACATCACCCTTATGGCAGAAAGTGAAGAAGAACTAAAGACCTTTTTGATGAAAGTGAATGAGGAGAGTGAAAAAGTTGGCTTAAAGCTCAACATTCAGAAAACTAAGATCATGGCATCTGGTCCCATCACTTCATGGGAAATAAATGGGGAAATAGTGAAAATAATGGCTGACTTTATTATCATTACTATTATTTTTTTGGCCTCCAGATCACTGCAGAGGGTGACTGCACCCATGAAATTAAAAAATGCTTAATCTTTGAAAGGAAAGTTATGACCAAACTAGACAGTATATTCAAAAGCAGAGACATTACTTTGCCAACAAAGGTCCATCTAGGTAAGGCTATGGTTTTTCTAGTAGGCATGTATGGATGTGAGAGTTGGCTGTAAAGAAAGCTGAGTGCTGAAGAATTAATGGTTTTTAACTGTGGTACTTGAGAAGACTCTTGAGAGCCCCTTGTACTGCAAGGAGATCCAACCAGTCCACCCTAAAGGAGATCAGTCCTGAGTATTCATTGGAAGGACTGATGTTGAAGCTGAAACTCCAATACTTCAGTCACTTGATGCGAAGAGTTGACTCATTTTTAAAGACCCTGATGCTGGGAAAGATTGAGACAGAAAGAGAAAGGTTGACAGAGGATGAGATGGTTGGATGGCGTCATCAACTCAGTGGACATGAGTTTGGGTGAACTCTGGGAGTTGGTAATGGACAGGGAGGCCTGGTGTGTTATGGTCCATGGGGTTGTAAAGAGTCTGACATGACTGTACTGAACTGAGCTTTGCTTCCTGTGTCTGGGAAGAAATTAGATACTGAAGAGAACTGCAAAAAGAGAAACCAAAAATATAGAAGAGGGAACTCCTCTGGAAGTGACAGGTGCAACCAATCAAAACCTTGTAGTTAACATTGACTAAACATCGGAAGGGGCTGATAAACCTTGAGAACAAGTACAAGCTGGAATAAGGAACTGTCTGAAACTGAATTGACTTCAGAATGCTCACAACAGCTCCAAAGAAAGTCCTAGATATATTTTTACTATTATCACTTTTTAATTTTTTAAATTTAACTTATTACTCCATTACTTTTCATTTTTATAATGCACTATTACCTTGCAAAAAAGGACCCTATTTTTAAAGCAAATTCCATATATATATATATTTTTGTGATTGATTTTGTTTTGTATTTATATATATATATATTTTGACAGTCTAACCTCTACAGAACTGAACTGAACTGAACCTCTATATTTTCAATCTTTGCTTTTTGGTATCTGTTATCAATTTTGTACCTTTAAGACTCTAACCTTCAGTATTCATTTTCACTTAGGAGTGTGATTACTGACTTGATTGGTCTCTCCCCTATTGACCTCTCCCTTTTCTCCACTAGCTCACCTCTATCTCCTCCTTCCCCCTTCTCTTCTCTACTTTGTGAATCTCTCTGGATGTTCTGGACTGGAAAACACTTAGGGAACTGATTACTGGCTAGATTGGTCTTTCTCCTTTTGACTTCACCACTTCTCTCCTGGTCGTCTATATCTCCTTCCTCTTTCTTCTCTTCATGCAACTCTGTGAAGCTCTCTGGGTGTCCCTTGCTGTGGAGAATTGTTTCACCATTAACCCAGAAGTTTTGTCATCTGTGCTATATTGATGGAGAAGTCTTGAGGCTACTATAAAAATAAGACTGAAAGACAGAGGCAAGAGGCTTAACTCCAAAATTTGAGATCAGAAAACGCCTAATTCCAGGGAACATTAATAGACTAGAGCTCACCCCAAAGCTTCCATACCTACACTGAAATCAAATTCCACCCAAGAGTCAACAAGATCCAGAGTAAGACATACCATGCTAATTCTCCAGCAAAGCAGGAACACAGTCATGAGCATTAAAAGACAGGCTGCCCAAAGCCATGCCAAACCAATAGACACCCCAAAACACACTACTGGACACTTCATTGCACTCCAGAGAGAAGAGAGGCAGCTCCACCTACCAGAACACAGACTCAAGCTCCTCTAAGCAGGAAACTTTGACAAGCCACTAGTCCAACCCCACACGCAGGGAGCAGGCTCCACAATAAAGAGGAACTACCAACTTCCAGCCTACAGAAAAGGCACCCCAAACACAGCAGTCTAAATGAAATGAAAAAGCAGAGAAATATTCAGCAGGTAAAGGAATACGATAAATGCCCACCAAACCAAACAAAAGAGGAGATAGGGAGTCTACCTGAAAAAGAATTCAGAATAATGATAGTACAGATGATCTAAAATCTTGAAAACAAAATGGAGTTACAGATTAATAGACTAGAGAAAAGGATTGAGAAGATGCAAGAAATGTTTAACAAGGACCTAGAAGAAACAGTTAGAATTGGACATGGAACAACAGACTGGTTCCAAACAGAAAAAGGAGTACGTCAAGGCTGTATATTGTCACCCTGCTTATTTAACTTCTGTGCAGAATATATAATGAGAAACGCCATACATAATGAGAAGAAGCACAAGGTGGAATCAAGATTGCTGTGAGAAATATCAATAACCTCAGATATGTAGATGACACTTCCCTTATGGCAGAAAGTGAAGAGGAGCTAAAAGGCCTCTTGATGAAAGTGAAAAAGGAGAGTGAAAAAGCTGGCTTAAAGCTCAATATTCAGAAAACGAAGATCATGGCATCTGGTCTCATCACTTAATGGGAAATAGATGGGGAAACAGTGGAAACAGTGGCAGACTTTATTTTGAAGGGCTCCAAAATCACTGCAGATGGTGACTTCAGCCATGAAATTACTCCTTGGAAGAAAAGATACGACCAACCTAGATAGCATATTGAAAAGCAGAGACATTACTTTGCCAACAGAGGTCCGCCTAGCCAAGGTTATGGTTTTTCCAGTAGTCATGTATGGATTCATGGGGTCACAAAGAGTCAGACATGACTGAGCAACTGAACTGAACTGTACTGCACTGTACTGTAGGTAGTACTTGGGCTTCCCAGGTGGTGCTAGTGGTAAAGAATCTGCCTACCAATGCAAGAGACAAGGAGATGTGGGTTAAATACCGTGGAGGGTCAGGAAGATCCTCTGGAGGAAGAAATGGCAACCTACTCCAGTCTTATTGCCTGGGAAATTCCAAGGACAGAGAAGCCTGAAATCACAAAGATTTCAGGCATGACTGAGTGTTTAAGCACTAGGTGGTACCTGTGGACATAAATGTAGGTAGCTATTGAATTTTGCAATATGTTCTCCAGATTTCAGTTCAGTCACTCAGTTGTGTCCGACTGTTTGCAACCCCATGGACTACAGCATGCCAGGCCTCTCTGTTCATCACCAGCTCCCATAGTTTACTCAAACTCATGGCCATTGAATTGATGATGCCATAAAACCATCTCATCTTCTGTTTTCCCCTTCTCCTCCTGTCTTCAATCTTTCCCAGCATCAGGATCTTTTCAAATGAGTCAGCTCTTTGCATGAGGTGGCCAAATATTGGAGTTTCAGCTTCAGCATCAGTCCTTCCAATGAACACCCAGGACTGATCTCCTTTAGCATGGACTGGTTGGATCTCCTTGCAGTCCAAGGGACTCTCAAGAGTCTTCTCCAACACCACAGTTCAAAAGCATCGATTCTTTGACACTCAGCTTTCTTTATAGTCTAACTCTCACATCCATACATGACCACTGGAAAACCCATAGCCTTGTCTAGATGGACCTTTGTTAGCAAAGTAATGTCTCTGCTTTTCAATATGCTATCTAGGTTGGTCATAATTTTTCTTCCAAAGGAGTAAGTGTCTTTTAATTTCATGGCTTCAATCACAATCTGCAGTGATTTTGGAGCCCCCCAAAATAAAGTCTGACACTGTTTCCACTGTTTCCCCATCTATTTGCCATGAAGTGATGGGACCTGATGCCATAATAGCAAAACGTTATTGTGCTAAGTCCCTTCAGTCATGTCTGACTCTTTGCAACCCATGGACAGTAGCTTGCCAGGCTACTCTGCCTCTGGGATTCTCCAGGCAAGAATACTGGAGTGGGTTGCCATTTCCTCCTCCAGGGGATCTTCCTGACCCAGGAATGGAACCTGAGTCTGTCTACTGTATTGGCAAGGAGGATTCTTTACCACTAGCGCCACCTTGAAGTTCCTACTTGTTATTGTAGCTCAGCCGGTAAAGAATTTGCCTGCAGTGCAGGAGACCTGGGTTCCATACCTGGGTTGGGAAGATCCCCTGGAGAAGGAAATGGCAACCCACTTCAGTATCCTTGACCGGAAAATCTCATGGACAAAGGAACCTGGTGGATTGCAGTCCATGGGGGCTCAAAGAGTTGGGCACGACTGAGCGACTAACACATAACACACATCCCCTTTGAAGACAAGATTTTCTTGCCTGGACTTGGGCTCCATTTTTCTAACAGAATCTTAATGGAGAGAAGTGTGTGTTCCCTTCCCGCACAGAATCATAGGCGCACGTGGTGTCTCCTTTGAGCTCCTGTAATCTCCCTCACTTTTGGTGGGAGGAGGAGGAACGGAAAGCTAGGACTCCGAGGCATGCCTCACAAGTCAAGGCAACGCTCCAAACCATGTGTTATTTTTAAATGCTTTTAAATTTTAAAAGTTTTCCATTTTTCTTCAGTGGAAATAATAAAGTGCTTTTGAATAAACAGTTTTTTCTATTTCAGAAAGTTGTATGTTTATCTCAGTGTGGCCAATCAATGAATTCCAAAAGATTTATAATTTTTTTCTTCTGTGGGGCAATCAAAGGCTAAATTCTAAAGGATTTGAAAATGTCAACTTGTAATACAAACTGGGTTGGCCCCAGGGCCTGAGATCAGAACCATAACTCACTGTGTTTACAAATTATATCATTCGGTCTGGTGTGCTAACTGTAAACTCACCGATAATTATAGTAGAGGATGAATTACAGTTAGCTTCTTTCCCTTTTTTTCCTGGTGTCTGAACTGTCATGACATATGGATTCTTCATCAGCCCTCAAATCACATTGAGGGCTTCCCTAGAAGCTAGTTTTGAAATCAATAGGCACCTAGGCTTTAGATGAAATATGGAATTACTATAGACTTTTTAAGAGGGAAAGAAAATGATTTCACTAAATGACTCCCCTATGCTATTCCATTCAGACATACACATATCTGTGGTCTTTAATAGAAAAGATAAAAATACAACATTATGTTAGGTAACAGACACAATAGGAAAGTCACTTTTTTCCCTCAGCTGTTTGTTGTCCCTTTGTTATTCCTTCCTGACCAATTCTCCCCCTTGTGTTAAAAAAAAACAAAACAACAACAACATAAACGCACTATTGTGTACCATTCTGAAGACACAATGGTGACACTTTGTTTTTCTCTCTATTGCCTTTTGCTCTCTCTTTATCCATCTTCATATCCTCTTTCCCATCTGTCCCTCTTCTCTTTCCAATAATTTAACATCCAAACATGTGATTTTTTAAAAAATCTGGTCTAAGCAAGAGATGCTTACTTTAAGACTGTGCCAGAAGGAAGGTGAGTTGCTCATGGGTCTTCTAGGCAGACTGTTTCCCCTTGCCAAGATGTACAGTCTAAGGAATGCACAAATCTCAAGCCATCAAACATAACCATTGAGTTTGTGGTCAACATTTTAGTAATCTTGATCATTTCAAGAGAGTAAAAAAAAATCTTTTATTTCCTAATTGACAAAAAAGTCTAGAATAAACAGTAGATTTCTTTTTAAAACATTGCATTGCCTCTGTATTATATTGATACAGATTCAGATACAGATATAAGTATCATCATTCTTGGAAGGTTTAATAAAAGTGTCAGAAATAAATGGGCAAAGAGGACTAAGTATAAAAACACACAGTATATTTTACTCTAATGAATATGTTAACTGATGTGTGTGGAAGCACTATGCTTGCACATCCATGTCAACCTGTGAAGCATGTACTTCTCCGCCAATACATTGTTGAGAATGATCAGCCACCAATTTTCTGGGTATCTGCCATGGATCCATACCCGACATTGTGGGAAAAGTGCTGTTAGAGATTGCAAATTCAGTAAAGGAAGTCCAACAGGATGGGGAAAAGAGAAAAATGAGATTTTTGCAGGAAAATATTGCACATATTTAGGTAGAAATAATGACACATTACTGCTAAACATTTTTGGAAAATAATATATTTTGGGAATTTTTGTATCATACCTTAATTAGAGAATGGAGAAAGAAGTTATCACAGGAAATCAGTTTTATCATCCTCCAATTCCAAACTGCTGTGGACTAGCTCATCAACTGGCAAGACCAGGCGGCAGAACCATCCAGAAAAAGTTATAGTGAGTGAAGTCATTTTCAGGAATCAGCAAGTTAGATTTTCTAGAGTCCCTTCTGTCTCAATCTAGAGGCCATAGTAGCTAAAGACTTCGCAGAGTCTCAGGGAAGCTACCTGATGTCTACAGTCCAGTTCAGTCGTTCAGTTGTGCCCAACTCTTTGTGAGGCCATGGACTACAGCACACTAAGCTTCCCTGTCCATCATCAACTCCTTTAACTTACCCAAACTCTTGTCCATCGAGTTGGTGATGCCATCCAACAATCTCATCCTCTTTCATCCCCTTTTCCTCCTGCTTTCAATCTTCCTCAGCAAGGTCTTTTCCAATGAGTTAGTTCTTTGCATCAGGTAGTCAAAGTAATGGAGTTTTAGGTTTAGCATCAGTCCTTCCAATGAATATTCAGGATTGATTTCCTTTAGGATTTACTGGTTTGATTTCCTTGCAGTCTAAGGGACTCTCAGGAGTCTTTCTCCAATGCCACAGTTCAAAAGCATCAATTCTCCACCTCTCAGCCTTCTTTATGGTCCACCTCTCACATCCATACATGATTGCTGGGAAAACCATAGCCTTGACTAGACGGATCTTTGTCAGCAAAGTAATGTCTCTGTTTTTTATATTCTGTACAGAATCACTCTTTCACTTGTTTCTTTGAGTCCTAAATTCACAGTCAGTGCCCAAGCACTCAACATCTGTGAAGGCCAAGGACAGAGTTATATTCTCTCTCTATTTATGCCTGTACTTTATAATTTATTTTCTTCAGGGGTCAATCTGATATTCATTATAATTTGACATATATTATTATGTAGGTAGTCAAAACACCTTTCCAAAACTGTGGCAATTGTTCTATTCTATGTCAGCAGTGTAATAATAGAGATTTTTATCATATTTCATGGTGTCATTCATTTATGTAATGAATAATTATTGTATGGGATTCCCTGGTGGTTCAGATGATAAAGAATCCACCTGCAATGCAGGAAAGACATTCAGTCCCTGGGTTGGAAAGATCTCCTGGAAAAGGGAATGGCTACCCACTTCAGTATTCTTGCCTGAAGAATTCCATGGGCAGAGGAGCCTGGCAAGCTACAGTCCATAGGATACCAAAAGAGTCAGACAAGACTTAGCCACTAACCAACAACAACAAATGTGGATATGTGTTTTAAAGATAATTTATCTCAAGGATACCCACTGGTGAATTTTCTTTCTCATGTTGAAACTGTTTTATATTTGATTATCAGCTTGGTTTTTAAAGTACACTAAATCTTCATAAATTCAATATTGCTGTATTACTTTGACTTCTTTTTTTTTTAATCTATTAAAAGAGAGAGAGAGAGAGAGAGGCAGCAGGGCTCTACCAGAACATTCTACGAATATTGATATTTCTCAAAAGTATGCTCTTATTCTTTAGGCCTACTCTAATAAAAATATGGAAAGAGCTTCTGGTTTCTTTGAAAAAAATCAATGAAAATATCAAGACAAGGCATAATGTCAAGTAAGTTCAATAATCAGACCACAGTTAATGGCTAAAAAAATCATGAGGTGGCAAGAATTTTATGTCGGTTCAGGTTACTAAACAACAGGGCTGACTGATCTTCAACCAAAATGAAAATAATCTAAAATTTATTGTACATCCCATCAGCCTTTCTGAAAGGTCATCTAATTAACATTTTGCATTTACTCTACTCTTCACCTTGACCCAAAACACCAAAAATATGCTGAAGTCTATTTTACTTGAAATTCATAGTTATTGTGAATACAAATAAACTGAAAGCTAGAAAAAACAACAAGAAGGGAGAGCTCTTCCTTTACACTGGGGGTATCAGAAGAGAAGGTCATTGAGCAGACAGCTGGACATCAAGGTGTGGACAGGATGGGAGTTGTGGAGTGATCCATACCCCTTGATACAGACAAAGGCAAGTTAGTTCCAGAATTCCTAAATAAAGATACTCCAAGACCTAGAGCTGGAATGCTTTCTGGACAGAAATTATGTGTCTTAATTGTGTTAAATCACCTTTGGCTTATTTCTAGAATTGGCTGCACAAAAAAATTGGAGAAGTGAAGCAAATGAAGTGAAAGTCACTCAGTTGTGTCCAACTCTTTGTGACCCCATGAACTATACAGTCCATGGAATTCTCTGGGCCAGAATACTGGAGTGGGTAGCTTTTCCCTTCTCCAGAGGATCTTCCCAACCCAGGGACTGAACCAAGGTCTCCCACACTGCAGGTGATTCTTAACCAGCTGTGCCACCAGGGAACCCAAAAAACACTGGAGTGGGTAGCCTATCCCTTCTCCAGTGGATCTTCCCAACTCAGGAATTGAATCAGGGTCTCCTGCACTGCAGGCAGATTCTTTACCAACTGAGCTATCAAGTAAGTCCTATAAGTTAGACAAGATACTCATATTAGAAAATACAAATACCAAGTGATCTGTCTCCTGTTCTGCTTATCATGATGGTCCAATTCCATCAATAATGCTTACTCTCATAAATACGGAGTTGTTGCAAATAGTAAGGTGCTGGAGAGTACAGGAAGGACAATATACAGAAAGGTTGATTAATAGGGATGGAATGTTTCATAAGTACCTACTACTTCAACATGTTTGTGTTAGAGGTGGGATGAGGGGTACCAGATTGAATTTATTTTTTTCTATCAAATAAATATTTACTGACTACCCAGTATGCACACCATGCATTTGTGTTAGCAGACAGAAAGGTTGAATGATAAATTTCAAATTCAGCCCTGGACAGTATTAATTTTTATGATCCTCTCAATCTCCATATAGTCAATAAGAGTCTGAAATGCGGTACTTGAGTGCAATCTCAAAAATGACATAATGATCTCAGTTTGTTTCCAAGGCAAACCATTCAATACCATAGTATTCCAAGTCTATCCAAAAAAGCTGAAATTAAATGGTTCTATGAAGACCTACAAGACCTTCTAGAATTAATACCAAAAAAAAAAAAGTCCTTTTCATCATCATAGGGGACTGGAATGCAAAAGTAAGAAGTCAAGAGATACCTGGAGTAACAGGTAATTTTGATCTAGGAGTACAAAAGGAAGCAAGGCAAAAATTAACAGAGTTCTGCCAAAAGAACACACTGGTCATAGCAAACACCCACTTCCAACAACACAAGAGACAACTCTACACATACAGATCACCAGATGGTCAATACCAAATTCAGATTGATTACATTCTTTGTAGCTGAAGATGGAGAAGCTCTATACAGTTAACAAAAACAAGACTGGGAGCTGACTCTGGCTCAAATCATGAACTCCTTATTGTAAAATTCAGACTTAAATTGAGGAAAGTAGATAAAACCACTAGGCCATCAAGGTATGACCTAAATCAAATTCCTTATGATTATACAGTGGAAGTGACACATAGATACAAGGGATTAGATCTGATAGACAGAGGGCCTGAAGAACTATGGATGAAGGTTTATAACACTGTATAGGAGGCAGTGATCAAAATGATCCCCAAAATGAAGAAATGCAAAAAGGCAAATGATTTTCTGATGAGGGCTTAAAAGTAATTGAGGAAAGAACAGAAGTGAAAGGTAAAGGAGAAAAGAAAAGATATATTAATCTGAAAGCAGATTTCCAAATAATGGCAAGGAGAAGACCTAAATCAAATTCCTTATGATTATACAGTGGAAGTGACACATAGATACAAGGGATTAGATCTGATAGACAGAGGGCCTGAAGAACTATGGATGAAGGTTTATAACACTGTATAGGAGGCAGTGATCAAAATGATCCCCAAAATGAAGAAATGCAAAAAGGCAAATGATTTTCTGATGAGGGCTTAAAAGTAATTGAGGAAAGAACAGAAGTGAAAGGTAAAGGAGAAAAGAAAAGATATATTAATCTGAAAGCAGATTTCCAAATAATGGCAAGGAGAGATAAGAAAGTCTTCCTAAGTGTGCAATGCAGAGAAATAGAGGAGAATGGGAAACACTAGAGATCTCTTCAAGAAAACTAGAGATGCCAAGGGAACATTTCATGCAAAGATGAGCACAATAAATGACAGAAATGGCATGGACCTCGCAGAAGCAGAAGATATTAAGAAGAGGTGGCAAGAATACATAGACGAGCTATACAAAACAGATCTTAAAGACCCAGGTAACCATGATGGTGTGTTCACTTACCTCGAGCCAGACATCCTGGAGTGCAAAGTGAAGTGGGCCGTAGCAAGCATTACTGTGAATAAAGCTAGTGGAGCTGAGGGGATTCCTGCTGAGCTACTTCACTTTCTAAAAGATAATGGTATTGAAGTGCTGCATTCAATATTATAGCAAGTTTGGAAAACTCAGCAGTGGCCACAGGACTGGAAAAGTTCAGTTTTCATTTCAATGCCAAAGAAGGGTAATGTCAGAGATTGTTCAAACCACTGTATAGTTATACTCATTTCACATGCTAGCAAGGTCATGCTCAAATCCTTCAAGTTAGGCTTCAACAGTAAGTGAACTGAGAACTTCCAGATGTACAAGCTAGATTTAAAAAAGGCAAAAGAACCAAATTGCCAACTCCCAATGGATTATAGAAAAAGCTAGAGAATTCCAGAAAAACATCTGATTTTGCTTCATTGACTATGCTAAAGCCTTTGTGCGGATGACAACAAACGGAAAATTCTTATAGAGATGGAAGTACCAGACCACTTTACCTGTTTCCTGAGGAACATTTATGCAGGTGAAGAAGCAACAGTTAGTAATGGACATGGAACAGCAGCAGATTGGTTCAAAATTGGGAAAGGAGTATATCAAGGCTGTATATTGTCACCCTGCTTATTTAAATTATATGCAGAGTACATCATGCAAAATGCTGAGCTGGGTGAAGCACAAGCTGGAATCAAGATGCCAGGTAAAATATAAATTACCTCAGCTATGCAGATGACCCCACCCTTATGGCAGAAAGTGAAGAGGAACTAAAAAGCCTCTTGAGGAAAGTAAAAGAGGAGAGTGAAAAAGTTGGCTTAAAGCTCAACATTCAGAAAACGATAGATGGGGAAACAGTGCCAGACTTTATTTTTTGGGCCCCAAAATCATTGAAGATGGTGACTGCAGCCATGAAATTAAAAGACATTTGCTCCTTGGAAGGAAAGTTATGACCAACCTGGACAGCATATTAAAAAGCAGAGACATTACTTTGCCAACAAAAGTCTGTCTAGTCAAGGCTATGGTTTCTCCAGTTGTCATGTATGGATGTGAGAGCTGCACTGTGAAGAAGGCTGAGTGCCAAAGAATTGATGCTTTTGAACTGTGGTGTTGAAGAAGACTCTTGAGAGTCCCTGGGACTGCAAGGAGATCCAACCAGTCCATTCTGAAGGAGATCAGCCCTGGGTATTCTTTGGAAGGATTGATGCTAAAGCTGAAACTCCAATACTTTGGACACCTCATGCAAAGAGCTGACTCATTGGAAAAGACTCTGATGCTGGGAGGGATTGGGGGCAGGAGGAGAGGGGACAACGGAGGATGAGATAGCTGGGTGGCATCACCGACTTGATGGACATGAGTTTGAGTGAACTCCAGGAGTTGGTGATGGACAGGGAGGCTTGGTGTGCTGGAATTCATGGGGTCACAAAAAGTCGGACAATACTGAGCGACTGAACTGAACTGAAAATCACTGTGGACATTGACTTCAGTCATGAAATTAAAAGATGCTTTCTCCTTGGAAGAAAATATATGACCAATCTAGGCGGCATATTAAAAAACAGAGACATCAGTTTCCCAACAAAGATCTGTATAGTCAAAGCTATGCTTTTCCCAATAATCATGTACTGATGTAACAGTTGGATCACAAAGAAAGCTGAGCAGTGAAGAATTGATTCTTTTGAACTGTGGTGTTGGAGAAAACTTTTTAGAGTTCCTTGGACTGAAAGGAGATCAAACCAGTCAATCCTAAAGGAAATCAGTCCTGAATATTCATTGAAAGGACTGATGCTGAAGCTGAAGCTTCTGTCCTTTAGCCACCTGATGCAGAGAGCTGACTTATCGGCAAAGACTCTGATGCCGTGACAGATTGAAGGCAGGAGAAGGGAAAAACAGGATAAGATGTTAGGATGGCCTCACTGACTCAATGGACATGATTTTAAGCAAACTCAGGGAAGCCTATCATGTCCATGGCATCACAAAGAGTGGGATACGACAGCAACTGAACAACAACAACAAAAAAGTAACCCACTGGCAGAGTCTAAAATATTAATTTATTATTGTCTTAAATGTTAGCATAAATATGTCATCTTTCACCCTCACTCAATAACATATCTCACATATACCCTTTGTTTCTGAACCCCATTCAGCCTTTTATTAAGACTTTCTCTTATAATCCATACCCATCTTTATTATCAAGGGAGAAATAAGGTTTGAATGGAGGTGGGAGTCATTATTCCTGCCAGTTCTCTCCTTTAGTATCGTCTCCCTATGGATTACTGTCTCTTAGACTTTTGTCTCCAGTTTTAGTTTTGTTTCTAACTTCATTTTTAAAGCAGTTTTAGTTTCAAAGCAAAATTTAAAAGGAGGTACAGAGATTTCCCATATATTCCCTCCCCTTACCCCATTGTGAATATCACTCAACAAAAGAAGACATTTATTATTATTATTTTTAACCGTGGATGGGCACTATAATCACCCAGCCTCTGCAGTTTACCTTGGGACTTACTCTTGATATTGTACATTCAATGGGTTTGGACAAACTGATAGTGGCAAATATCTATCATTATAACATAATACAGAGTATTCCCACTGCCCTAAAAATCCTCTATGTTCTGCCTATTCATCTCTACACACTCCCTAACCCCTGGCAACCACTGATCTTTTTACTGTCTCCATAGTTTTCCCTTTTCCAGAAAATCCTGTAATTGGGATCATACAGTATGTAGGCTTTTGACACTGGCTTCTTTCATTTAGTGATGTGCTTTTGTTTCTTACATGTCTTTGCATGGCTGGAAAGCTTGTTTTTTTAAAGTGAAGAATAATTTTCCATTGTCTGGAGGTAACACAGTTTATTTATCCAGTCATCTTAAAGGACATCTTGGTTGCTTTCCAATTTTGACAATTATGAATAAAAATGCTTATAAGCATCCTTGTGCAAGTTTTGTGTAGGCATATGTTTTCAGTTCCTTTTGGTGACTACCAAGGTGGATAATATAGTAAGAGTCTGGGTAATTTTATGAGAAACATCACAGTGTGTTCCAAAGTGGCTATATCACTTTGTAGCCTCCAAGCAATGTCTGAGAATTCCAATTGCTCCATATCCTTCCCAGCATTTGGTGTTGTCATTGTCCTGGATTTGGGCCACTGGTCACCTGATACAAAGATCTGACCCATTGGAAAAGACCCTGATACTGGTAAAGATTGAGGGCCAAAGGAGAAGGGGACTGCAGAGAATCAGACAGTTAGATAGCATCACTCACTCAGTGGATTAAAGCAAACTCAGGGAGATAATGAAGGACAGAAGAGCCTGGGATGCTAAAGTGCACTAGGGTCTCAAAGAGCAGGACACTACTTAGCAACTGAAAAACAACTGGAATGTAGGTGTATCTCATTGTGTAAATGCTGCTTTACAACTTCTTTCAACGTAGAAGAAGCTTCACAGCAGGGAAGGTGTTCTGAGTAGTGTCTGTCTTCTAAACATTTAGCAAATAGAATCATTATCATGCTTCCATATTACAATACACACAATGCACTAACTAGGTAACAGTTTTTCTGAAAGTTAATTGACATCCATGGGAGGGAGGGGCTAATGACAGAAGCTAAGAACAAATTACTAGTCTCTCAGATAGAAATAAGAAAGTTGTGTGCCTTGTTAGATATACAGCAGAAACATTGATTTCAGGGTCTAATCATGGCTAATTGATCAGCAGTTATTTCATAAGTAATTATCCTATTCTCATTTATTCTTTCCTCACTTCTCATAAACTTCTACCATGGAGAGACTGTCTAATTAAGTCAAGCTACAAATCAATTATGGGCATCAAAGATCATAAAAGTGCTTTGTAAATTGTAAAGTGATACCAAAATATTAACATGACTACTAAATTCAAAATGAGGGGAAAGAAAAAAAGGAAGAATTTTGACCCCATAAAGGGGAGACATTTTCACTTCAGAGCTATAGCAAGGCAAATCCAGATATGTAGTTGTTCTTTTCCAAATGATAG
>SJYC01048686.1:0-17857 GCA_006408675.1 Madoqua kirkii | reverse complement strand
GTTAGCAGACAGAAAGGTTGAATGATAAATTTCAAATTCAGCCCTGGACAGTATTAATTTTTATGATCCTCTCAATCTCCATATAGTCAATAAGAGTCTGAAATGCGGTACTTGAGTGCAATCTCAAAAATGACATAATGATCTCAGTTTGTTTCCAAGGCAAACCATTCAATACCATAGTATTCCAAGTCTATCCAAAAAAGCTGAAATTAAATGGTTCTATGAAGACCTACAAGACCTTCTAGAATTAATACCAAAAAAAAAAAAGTCCTTTTCATCATCATAGGGGACTGGAATGCAAAAGTAAGAAGTCAAGAGATACCTGGAGTAACAGGTAATTTTGATCTAGGAGTACAAAAGGAAGCAAGGCAAAAATTAACAGAGTTCTGCCAAAAGAACACACTGGTCATAGCAAACACCCACTTCCAACAACACAAGAGACAACTCTACACATACAGATCACCAGATGGTCAATACCAAATTCAGATTGATTACATTCTTTGTAGCTGAAGATGGAGAAGCTCTATACAGTTAACAAAAACAAGACTGGGAGCTGACTCTGGCTCAAATCATGAACTCCTTATTGTAAAATTCAGACTTAAATTGAGGAAAGTAGATAAAACCACTAGGCCATCAAGGTATGACCTAAATCAAATTCCTTATGATTATACAGTGGAAGTGACACATAGATACAAGGGATTAGATCTGATAGACAGAGGGCCTGAAGAACTATGGATGAAGGTTTATAACACTGTATAGGAGGCAGTGATCAAAATGATCCCCAAAATGAAGAAATGCAAAAAGGCAAATGATTTTCTGATGAGGGCTTAAAAGTAATTGAGGAAAGAACAGAAGTGAAAGGTAAAGGAGAAAAGAAAAGATATATTAATCTGAAAGCAGATTTCCAAATAATGGCAAGGAGAGATAAGAAAGTCTTCCTAAGTGTGCAATGCAGAGAAATAGAGGAGAATGGGAAACACTAGAGATCTCTTCAAGAAAACTAGAGATGCCAAGGGAACATTTCATGCAAAGATGAGCACAATAAATGACAGAAATGGCATGGACCTCGCAGAAGCAGAAGATATTAAGAAGAGGTGGCAAGAATACATAGACGAGCTATACAAAACAGATCTTAAAGACCCAGGTAACCATGATGGTGTGTTCACTTACCTCGAGCCAGACATCCTGGAGTGCAAAGTGAAGTGGGCCGTAGCAAGCATTACTGTGAATAAAGCTAGTGGAGCTGAGGGGATTCCTGCTGAGCTACTTCACTTTCTAAAAGATAATGGTATTGAAGTGCTGCATTCAATATTATAGCAAGTTTGGAAAACTCAGCAGTGGCCACAGGACTGGAAAAGTTCAGTTTTCATTTCAATGCCAAAGAAGGGTAATGTCAGAGATTGTTCAAACCACTGTATAGTTATACTCATTTCACATGCTAGCAAGGTCATGCTCAAATCCTTCAAGTTAGGCTTCAACAGTAAGTGAACTGAGAACTTCCAGATGTACAAGCTAGATTTAAAAAAGGCAAAAGAACCAAATTGCCAACTCCCAATGGATTATAGAAAAAGCTAGAGAATTCCAGAAAAACATCTGATTTTGCTTCATTGACTATGCTAAAGCCTTTGTGCGGATGACAACAAACTGGAAAATTCTTATAGAGATGGAAGTACCAGACCACTTTACCTGTTTCCTGAGGAACATTTATGCAGGTGAAGAAGCAACAGTTAGTAATGGACATGGAACAGCAGCAGATTGGTTCAAAATTGGGAAAGGAGTATATCAAGGCTGTATATTGTCACCCTGCTTATTTAAATTATATGCAGAGTACATCATGCAAAATGCTGAGCTGGGTGAAGCACAAGCTGGAATCAAGATGCCAGGTAAAATATAAATTACCTCAGCTATGCAGATGACCCCACCCTTATGGCAGAAAGTGAAGAGGAACTAAAAAGCCTCTTGAGGAAAGTAAAAGAGGAGAGTGAAAAAGTTGGCTTAAAGCTCAACATTCAGAAAACGATAGATGGGGAAACAGTGCCAGACTTTATTTTTTGGGCCCCAAAATCATTGAAGATGGTGACTGCAGCCATGAAATTAAAAGACATTTGCTCCTTGGAAGGAAAGTTATGACCAACCTGGACAGCATATTAAAAAGCAGAGACATTACTTTGCCAACAAAAGTCTGTCTAGTCAAGGCTATGGTTTCTCCAGTTGTCATGTATGGATGTGAGAGCTGCACTGTGAAGAAGGCTGAGTGCCAAAGAATTGATGCTTTTGAACTGTGGTGTTGAAGAAGACTCTTGAGAGTCCCTGGGACTGCAAGGAGATCCAACCAGTCCATTCTGAAGGAGATCAGCCCTGGGTATTCTTTGGAAGGATTGATGCTAAAGCTGAAACTCCAATACTTTGGACACCTCATGCAAAGAGCTGACTCATTGGAAAAGACTCTGATGCTGGGAGGGATTGGGGGCAGGAGGAGAGGGGACAACGGAGGATGAGATAGCTGGGTGGCATCACCGACTTGATGGACATGAGTTTGAGTGAACTCCAGGAGTTGGTGATGGACAGGGAGGCTTGGTGTGCTGGAATTCATGGGGTCACAAAAAGTCGGACAATACTGAGCGACTGAACTGAACTGAAAATCACTGTGGACATTGACTTCAGTCATGAAATTAAAAGATGCTTTCTCCTTGGAAGAAAATATATGACCAATCTAGGCGGCATATTAAAAAACAGAGACATCAGTTTCCCAACAAAGATCTGTATAGTCAAAGCTATGCTTTTCCCAATAATCATGTACTGATGTAACAGTTGGATCACAAAGAAAGCTGAGCAGTGAAGAATTGATTCTTTTGAACTGTGGTGTTGGAGAAGACTTTTTAGAGTTCCTTGGACTGAAAGGAGATCAAACCAGTCAATCCTAAAGGAAATCAGTCCTGAATATTCATTGAAAGGACTGATGCTGAAGCTGAAGCTTCTGTCCTTTAGCCACCTGATGCAGAGAGCTGACTTATCGGCAAAGACTCTGATGCCGTGACAGATTGAAGGCAGGAGAAGGGAAAAACAGGATAAGATGTTAGGATGGCCTCACTGACTCAATGGACATGATTTTAAGCAAACTCAGGGAAGCCTATCATGTCCATGGCATCACAAAGAGTGGGATATGACAGCAACTGAACAACAACAACAAAAAAGTAACCCACTGGCAGAGTCTAAAATATTAATTTATTATTGTCTTAAATGTTAGCATAAATATGTCATCTTTCACCCTCACTCAATAACATATCTCACATATACCCTTTGTTTCTGAACCCCATTCAGCCTTTTATTAAGACTTTCTCTTATAATCCATACCCATCTTTATTATCAAGGGAGAAATAAGGTTTGAATGGAGGTGGGAGTCATTATTCCTGCCAGTTCTCTCCTTTAGTATCGTCTCCCTATGGATTACTGTCTCTTAGACTTTTGTCTCCAGTTTTAGTTTTGTTTCTAACTTCATTTTTAAAGCAGTTTTAGTTTCAAAGCAAAATTTAAAAGGAGGTACAGAGATTTCCCATATATTCCCTCCCCTTACCCCATTGTGAATATCATTCAACAAAAGAAGACATTTATTATTATTATTTTTAACCGTGGATGGGCACTATAATCACCCAGCCTCTGCAGTTTACCTTGGGACTTACTCTTGATATGGTACATTCAATGGGTTTGGACAAACTGATAGTGGCAAATATCTATCATTATAACATAATACAGAGTATTCCCACTGCCCTAAAAATCCTCTATGTTCTGCCTATTCATCTCTACACACTCCCTAACCCCTGGCAACCACTGATCTTTTTACTGTCTCCATAGTTTTCCCTTTTCCAGAAAATCCTGTAATTGGGATCATACAGTATGTAGGCTTTTGACACTGGCTTCTTTCATTTAGTGATGTGCTTTTGTTTCTTACATGTCTTTGCATGGCTGGAAAGCTTGTTTTTTTAAAGTGAAGAATAATTTTCCATTGTCTGGAGGTAACACAGTTTATTTATCCAGTCATCTTAAAGGACATCTTGGTTGCTTTCCAATTTTGACAATTATGAATAAAAATGCTTATAAGCATCCTTGTGCAAGTTTTGTGTAGGCATTTGTTTTCAGTTCCTTTTGGTGACTACCAAGGTGGATAATATAGTAAGAGTCTGGGTAATTTTATGAGAAACATCACAGTGTGTTCCAAGTGGCTATATCACTTTGTAGCCTCCAAGCAATGTCTGAGAATTCCAATTGCTCCATATCCTTCCCAGCATTTGGTGTTGTCATTGTCCTGGATTTGGGCCACTGGTCACCTGATACAAAGATCTGACCCATTGGAAAAGACCCTGATACTGGTAAAGATTGAGGGCCAAAGGAGAAGGGGACTGCAGAGAATCAGACAGTTAGATAGCATCACCCACTCAGTGGATTAAAGTAAACTCAGGGAGATAATGAAGGACAGAAGAGCCTGGGATGCTAAAGTGCACTAGGGTCTCAAAGAGCAGGACACTACTTAGCAACTGAAAAACAACTGGAATGTAGGTGTATCTCATTGTGTAAATGCTGCTTTACAACTTCTTTCAACGTAGAAGAAGCTTCACAGCAGGGAAGGTGTTCTGAGTAGTGTCTGTCTTCTAAACATTTAGCAAATAGAATCATTATCATGCTTCCATATTACAATACACACAATGCACTAACTAGGTAACAGTTTTTCTGAAAGTTAATTGACATCCATGGGAGGGAGGGGCTAATGACAGAAGCTAAGAACAAATTACTAGTCTCTCAGATAGAAATAAGAAAGTTGTGTGCCTTGTTAGATATACAGCAGAAACATTGATTTCAGGGTCTAATCATGGCTAATTGATCAGCAGTTATTTCATAAGTAATTATCCTATTCTCATTTATTCTTTCCTCACTTCTCATAAACTTCTACCATGGAGAGACTGTCTAATTAAGTCAAGCTACAAATCAATTATGGGCATCAAAGATCATAAAAGTGCTTTGTAAATTGTAAAGTGATACCAAAATATTAACATGACTACTAAATTCAAAATGAGGGGAAAGAAAAAAAGGAAGAATTTTGACCCCATAAAGGGGAGACATTTTCACTTCAGAGCTATAGCAAGGCAAATCCAGATATGTAGTTGTTCTTTTCCAAATGATAGAATACATAGTGGGAGACAAAACATAACCAAATCAATTAAAAAATAAAGGTCAGTAAAAAGAATCTCCCTGTGCCATCATCATCCAGGTCAAGGTGGCCAGCACTCTGCACTCCAGGTGGTAATTCGGAGTCATTCTTCAACTTCCATCTTGTTATACTCTGAGCTCGTCTCCGTTCCTTATGTTGAAGGGTTTTAAAACCAATTAAAATAAAAAATCACCTGAGAAAGTAGAACTCCTTTACCTACTAGCTGTAAAGTTTTTGTGAATGTAAATGAGTCTATGAAGGTCAACTGAAGGGCAAGGGGATGGAAGAATAACAATAGAATCAATACCAATACGGGACCCTTGGCTTTAGGAAAAAGAGTCAAGGTGTACGAAGCACAAATGTGATCCTTGCTCTTGGCAAGTCTTCCTCAGATTAGCACAGGGCATCTATGTGTAGCGACAGTATGTTCAGGCTATACAGTCTGAATGTGAAAAGCCCTATCTAGGGCCTTACAAATTCAGGAGAAAGTGTTAAGACTTAAAAGGCACAGAAGGACGTAGAAGAGAGGATGATTGGATGCTGAGAAGATACTCCTTTAAGAACATAAGTCTAGAAAAATTGGATGTACAATATTTTACATTCTCACTTTATTTTCTGAATGTGAGTGAGCACTGAATATTTGAGGAAACAAATACTTGGTCAATGAATATTAGCATTTATATAATTTCTTGGTCCTGAAGATTTTCTTCTGGAACTTAAACAATTTCATTTGTCAAGTATTTTGGAAAATTTCTTAATTGGTTCTTTTCTAGTTTTAATTTTTATAGCTGGTGAGTGTTTCCGAAAACTTCTTGTAGTAAAAAATCAGTCAGCTGCCCTGGAAGTCTTCTCTTCCCAATGGAGAGCTGGTGCCAGGAGAGGGCTGTCCTACCAGAAACTATTTGTCCAAGTCCCACTTCTAGCATTTAAGAAGTAAAGTCAAGTGTCTGAGTTCTGGTCAATCAAATATGGGTAGAATAGATGATCACATTTTGTAAGTCTGGCCAAGTAAACCAAAACACATGTACAACCCTTTACTCTCTCTCTCTCTTTTTTCATGCAGGCTGGATGTCGTCTCCCAGAATAACCCCTGGAACTGTGTTTTGAAGGTTGAGTTGGTCTGGATCCCCCTATTGTAGATTCCAGCTGTGCATTGGACTGTGAGCAAGAAATAGTTCTTTATTTGTGTCCTGCTATAATATGACTGTATACTTTTTACATAATTAGGTATCCTTTTGGTTCAAAATGGAATCCACTTCTAATTATTTTCTGTGTAGGGGTGATGGGAGGGAAACCTGCATGTAACCCTTCTCTCCCCAAATGTTCCACCTAAATCTGAGGGCTCCGAAGAGCTGACACATTGCCTTCATGTCTGTAAATAGTACATAATCAATGCTAGGTGACTGATCTCAGATTCTTTACAGATACAGATTCCTGATAGCTTTTGCAAGACAATTTTAACAAACTTAGCACTCCTGTGATAAGATCCACCCCCCCCCCACCTCAATTCTCAACAAAGAATAAGGCTTCAACTTCAGAAGTTTCTTATTACACAGTGGTCATTCTCTAAAGGTCATTCACAGAAGGCAGTGGTAGCTATTATACAATTATAATATAATTGAGATTCTGAAACACACATATAAAGCAAGACATTTTTTTTAGATTTTTAGTTTTCTATTTTGTTTTTAGGTAATGTCTTTCCTTTTTCCTCTTTAAGCTTTAGAAAAATGATAGAGCAAGGGAAAAATTAACTTATACTTATTATTTAAATGTACTCTATTCAGAAAGATATGAGACACAAATAATCAGCGGAAATGAACATAACTGAAAAGAAAAGATTTTGCTCAAATAAGTATCTAGAGCAAAAGGAAAAACTGATCAACAAATAGTTCCACCAGCCGTGGCCTATTTTCCAATCGTGGTTCCTGAGACATCTTTAACAGAAGATATCTAAATGATTAACTTCATAGTGAGTCAATGACAATGTTCAGTCAAATAGAATAAACTTAAACTAAGGGACAGGGAAATTGCTCAAATCAAGAAGAAATTGCAAAAGCCACTGCTGTGGATCTATTTTTGCAGGATAATTAAACCGATTTAAGGAAATGATGGGATTAAGTGACAGAAATTAAGAGGTCATCTAATCCACCAGCTTTCAAAAGCCAATCCTCTGATCTGTGCTGGTCAGTTTTTAACCTCTAATATCAATCCCTCAAAAAATTACAATTTTTTCCCTACTCAGTATCACTGAAATTTAGAGTCAAATCAGACACTTAAAAACATCTACTTGAACTGCTTCCTTTGATAGAGATGGAGATAGAGGTACCCTATCGTGAAGGCTGAATCTGTATTATATGATTGGATAATTATACAAACATGTTCTTTTAAGTCTCATCCACATTCTTTCCCACATAACATATGGGCTCCTTTCCTCAATAGCAGATTCCACTTGCCAGGCAAAACCTTCCAAATTTTGGCACACTTTGGCTTAATCTGAGTTTTACCTAGACCATGTCTCTATTATAAAAATAATACTGCTTAATAGAACTTTCATGTCATTTGAATATTAAATTAACTGTATACTACTATACATGTACCATGTAGAGAAGGCCTTCATGGAGGAAATGCTTGCCAACAGGGGAATGAGGATGCCAATGAGGGAGTGATAATTGGGCTTATTTCAAGTGTAGAGGAAGGAGTAGAGCCAAGCTAAAAATATATTTTTTTTCTTAAAATAGCTTACACTTTGCAAAATAGCAATTTCTATTTACAACCAATATACAAATTAGAACAAGATAAGGAGGAAAATAATTGAATGCAATTTTTAAACAAACTGAACTCCTCCACATTTCATATTATGATAGAATTCTGAGATGTTACACAAGAACAATCCAGCTCTTCTAATGCACCATCCAACTCAGATTTGTGTCACTGGCAGTTTTGAGTCTTGAAAAAGTAGACATTTTTACCAAAGATTTCTGGAACCTAATTTCCTTTGAACTGTATGTATAAACACAGAACTGCTGTAGAAATGCTAACCTAACATTACTATTGCTTATAAATTAGAGAGAGGACATAAATGGAAAATATGAAGTAGGAGAAAATAAAATGGGAATTTGCTGCTGAAGTGTTGGCCCTATTATTTCTCCATTACCCAGAAAAACAGGGGAAAAGTAACACTTTTCTCCTTGGTTGCTCATCTGTGAGGGAGCGAGGGGGTTTGGAGAGAAGACTAAGTATATCCCAGTGGATACTAATATTGTGCTTTGTCTGCTTTGAAAATTGATGCATGAGATTTTGGTAGATTACCAATTGATGCTTCTAACGTTCATAGAACTTGCTTCAGTGAAGCATCCTACTAGCATGAAGCAAGTATTATAGAAATGAAAAACTATCATGCATTACATTACACGTATATGTGTGTCTGTGCTAAGTCATTTCAGTCGTGTCCAACTCTTTGCGACCCTATGGACCATAACTTGCCAAATTTCTCTGACCATGGGATTCTCAAGGCAAGAATACTAGATTGGGTTGCCTGGCCCTCCCCCAGGGGATCTTCCCAAGTCAGGGATAGAACCCAGGTCTCTTACAGCTCTTGCATTGGCAGGTGTGTTCTTCACCATTAGCACAACTTGGAAAGCCCACATTACATGTACGTGTGTATACAGATGTATTATGTTTGTTCCTGTAGCTCATCTGTATAATCATGTCTTTAACTGAATAAACTTTTGCTCTTTTCCACTGTCTTTTTATATGCACACAAAAGTGTGTCAGGGATGATTTGTAACCCTGGTCTATCCATCTCTGCCCCACTTATTTCAACTTCCTTGCAGCAATGCCCGAGTTCACCCTGTCTCAATTCTCACTAGTGTCCCCCTTCTTCTGGGTATTCACCGCCATCTGCTTCCTGATGGGGAGAACTTACACCTTACTTTCTGCCTGACCTGTCTAGTCCTGTCCATAATTGCTAACCTTTCCAACTCAATCCTTTATCAGAGCTAAGATTTTTCTCTTTTCCTCAATAATTACCTCCATTCTTCTGTTCACACCAATGGTTATGTTTTTAGGTAGATAAAATTCCTTTTCTTTTTTTTCCTTTTTAAATCTTTATATTAAGCCAAAGTATCCAATTTAAACTGTCTTCCCTGGTGGCTCCGACGGTAAAGCTTCTGTTTACAATGTGGGAGACTTGGGTTCGATCCCTGGGTCGGAGATCCCCTAGAGAAGGAAATGGCAATCCACTCAAGTACTATTGCCTGGAAAATCCCATGGACAGAGGAGCCTGGTAGGCTACAGTCCATGGAGTTGAAAAGAGTTGGACACAACTGAGCGACTCCATTTTCACTTTCACTTTCATGTAATTTAAACAAATAAGTACATGTATGTCATTATTCTGGACACAGTTTTGTTCACAGTTGGATATTTAATTATAAGAATTCTTCTGTAAAATCTTAGCTAATATTTAAGTGGGAGCTGCAAGCAAGTAAAATTACATGGAAAGTAAAATAACGATGCAAGCTTTGGCAGTGTGCTTTTTGGTTGGGAACTGAAAATGTCTGCTCTTAGCTGACTCATTTGCTATGCAAGGTAAAAGTATTGAGCAGTTTTTATTTTGTTTTGTTTAGCAGATCTTTTTTTTTTTTGGACAAATACATTTTGACATAATGGGAAGACCGTTAGAATTGTTTCAGTTCCTAGTTAAATCTCTGCATTCCCTCTACGTGGCACACTAGCAATGTTTAGTAAATAGCTAATTCGAGGAATTTTGAAAAGCATGCTTTTTATAGTAACGTTCATAATATTTAAGGGCAAAAATATACCAGTTGCCAAAATTAACTTATAACGAAGTAAATATTATTCAGACACACATAACATCTCCTAACATGTAGACATCAGCATCTGTTATAATGATTTTCAGTTTCTGTTTAGAATTGACTACTTGGAAGCCATGATTTCATAGAGTTGACATTACTACTCTGTGCAGTGAATTGAGGCCAGGAATGGTGGTTATGTTGTGTGCATTTTCTGGCATTTGTAACCATGATCTAGTAGTGGAACAGTATGCTTCTTATCAATCAATTGGTTGAGAGAATTCTGTTGTTATTCTGAAATGTTTCAAGCAAATAGAAAAGCACCAGCATTCATGGTTCATCATATTCAAGCTGGCTTGTCTCATGGATGAAGATGACTGACTACCAGCTATAATGAAACAGGCTCCACAAAATGCTTTGGCCAATTTCTCCTCTCTTGGCTCCCTACCGTAATGAAATAGTGCTGACAAGTTATTAGCCTATGGAGTAAGGCAGCAAACACGGTGGTTAAGATCATGTACTACAAAGCATGATTATTGAGTCCAAAATTCAGCTCGATTATGTAGCAAGTATGTGACTTTGCTCATACACCTAACATCTCTGAGCTTCAATTTCTCATCTCATGAAGAAAATAATAGCGCCTAATAATTGCTCTGAGATAAATATGTCGATGTATACAGTATTTGACTTCCCTAGTGGCTCAGATGGTAAAGCGTCTGTCTACAGTGTGGGAGAATCGGGTTTGAGCCCTGGGTTCGAGCCCTGGGTTGAGAAGATCTCCTGGAGAGGGAAATGGCAATCCACTCCCAGTGCTATTGCCTGGGAAATCCCACTGACAGAGGAGCCTGGTAGGCTACAGTCTATGGGGTCTCAAAGAGTCGGATATGACTGAGCGACTTCCCTTTCACTTTTCATACAGTATTTAGAGTAACACCTATCACATAGTACGTACCATTGTAGTTACTGAATGTTTTTCTAGGAAAAGAAAACCAAGATAATCTGACCAGTTCCAAAGGTCTAGTTCTACTCTATTTCCAAACATCAGAATTAAAGATTAATTTCTTTAAAATAAGGAGTTTTATATTCCAGATTTGTCATGGAAAATCATTACACTTATTCATATGACTCAAATCCCTATTAACTGCCAATATCCTGGAGTACGTTAACTTTTTTTCCAGGTTTATGACAGGAATTATTTCATTTTATCACCAAATAAACCACGTATTATTATTAACTCAATGTCCAGTTGAGAAAACTATTAAGAAGTTAGAGCTATCATATGTCCTATCCTAAGCTACAAAAACAAGTAAATTGGTCAAGCTGACTCCAAAGCTTATTAACTAGGCTTTCTGACACTAAAATGTACAGCCCTAATTCTATAAACTTGTGTCTCCTGAAGTTTGCTCAGATTCGTGCCCATTGAGTCAATGATGCTTTTAATCATCTCATCCTCTGCTGCCTCCTTCTCCTTTTGCCTTCAATTTTACTCAGTATCAGGGTCTTTTCCCTGAACTTGGCACTTTGTATCAGATAGCCAAAGTATTAAAACTTCAGCATCAGTCCTTCCAAAGAATATCTAGAGTTGATTTCCTTTAGGATTGAATTCAATAAACAAACAAACACACACACACACACACACACACAACTGCTTAACAAAGCCTTATTTAATGAATGAACGAATGGAGAAAATCCCTAACAGGATTACCACAAGCATTGATAAATATAAAACTACAAGAAAAATAATTGGAAAGCTATATATAATAGCTTACCTCCATTTTCTTACTCTTCTGCAATTAGTTTTTACTAAAAAGCAGTCTTTACAAACAGAGAATTCTTCAACTTTCTTCTTTCTAGCTTCTCCCCTCTACCATTAAAGTCTAGGTAACAAAATTGAGTACATGCTTTCTTTTTGACTGTCTCAGCTCTCCATTGCCAAATATTTCTTTGAAATCATTTTCTCAAAGCTTCACTGTTCAAAACAAAATATTCTAAATAAAACTGAAACATGGCTATTGAACAGATATTTAGTTCAGTGTCCTGATGTCTAGAACAAATTTAAGGAAAGCAACATGTTGATGAGAAAGTTTCAGTATGAAGTATTTTCCAGTAATCACAATTATAGAATCAAAATATTTTTGGCAAGTGAAACTGCAGATTTGTTTATTGTGGTATTGGTGGATATAAAAAAATATTAATAGGTAGAATAAGATAATTAATATCTTGCTTAAAGTAAAAGATATTTTTTAGCACCAAATTGGGGGAAAAAAAAACCAAACAGATTTGAGTTCTGAAAACTTCTGTATTATAGAGGAAAACAAAGTATTTTACAAGTTATTTGCTAATTTAAAAGACACATCCAAAATCTGAACTCTCCCAGGAATTTGTTCTGTAACATATGTGACTTAGAGATAAGAAATGTTTTAAATGGACTTCTCCATGTTCTCCAAAACAATTTCAACCTAGCTCTGCATTTCGCTATTAAACTCACATCAGGTTTGTGGGTGCTCAGACATGAAAGGAGCAAATTTTCAACAAGGTTGTGACCCTCTGTGGTGGGCTTTTTAAGACAATAACAAGGTTAAGTTCCCAGCTGGTACGGGTCTACTAGTGAACCTCTAAAGTAGGGTCACTGACCTGAGAGAGAGTCTTAATTTTACGTAAGTCAGAGAAAAAGAAGACAAGGTGGAAAGTCAGGAGATGGCAAAATCTGGAATAAGAAATAGGCTCACAGGTGTGGGGCAGGATGGAAACCAGTGTCTTGCTGGACTCTTATATAGAAAAGGGAGAAAGCAATAAGCAACCGAAGAGCCTTAATGATCTGAATAGGGCCATAGATGCCTGAGGCTGGGCTATTTCAGGCCAATAATGAGCTTTTGGACTTGTGGAGTCATTTACTTGGCACAGCAGCCTGGAGCCCAAGGGCACTGTTCATTAGGAAGCTGGAACTTTACCTCGGGGTTGTTTGTGTTGGTCTTTCTTGCCAGAATGAAGTGTTCATTAGCATCTGAGAGAAAACCACCCTCTCTCTCTCTAGATAAATGGTTTAAAATAAAACGTTGATTGGGGTTGGGGTGGACAAAGAGAAAAGATTGTTAAACCCTTTTGATGATAGTTGAGGGACAAATAAATCTGTGCAGCATAAATCAATTATAATCAGTGGGAGACTAACCTGATTTATCATTAAAATGACAAATTAATTTGGCCCTGTGTCTGGTCTAGTTCTTTGGGTTGACTTAACGATGTAATTGGCTAAACCAAGTGGTAATCCACTTGCTAATGCAAACTGTAGACTATTAGTCTTATTGTATAGTCATGACACCTAACCACCACCACCACCCATTCCAGGGATTTTCTTGCATTATGGAAACATCCACAGAAGAGTGAATAAGAGGACAGAAGGCTCTGGAACTTGAAATTCCAAAGGCTTGGTGGATTTTTGAGCTGCGTGGGGGCTTTTACCTTGTCCTGGGTGATGTAGAAAGATCTCTTGCTTTTTATGAGGTCATTCAGGTTTAATAGCATTTAGGAATGATTTGGAAATTTGTCAGTAAAGGTATGAAAATGTTAACATGTTAACATGATTCTTTGTTTCTCCTTTTACTTTGAAATTCTTCAAAAAGTAATTTAGAGAGTTCAAAATATATGTTGCCTAGAGACTATAAGAAGACAGTTTTAAAAAAATAAAAAGAAAAAAGATAACCAAAAATAAGCTTTCTTTCCAGATGGATATTTTCATAGCTTGGAATGAAGTACACAGAAAAGTTTATATAACTGATTAGTGACAGGAAGGCTCAGAAACAAATCCTGAGCTACATGACGTTTACTCTCAGTGACATGGGCAATTCAAATTTGACTAACGTTTTCATAAAGTGAGAAGCAATTGACTGTGGAAAATCAGAAAACCAACTTTGTCCTGGAGGTTCCTTTTAATTGAGGTTAACTGCTATGTTGCCTTAATTACTGAATGTTTCTCTAGTAGTCTAAGTAAATATTCCACAGGCCCTGACTCTGGCAGTATCCGCTGAAATGTTGTAAAATTACCAATGACTGAAAGAGGGAACAACACGTTAGGATAGCCCTGTAAAGACTGGATTAGTTCTTGTGAGGACGTGCTATTAATGATTTCTCATTCAATTGCACTGAGTGATTTGAGCAGAACATTTCTTTTTCCCAGTGTATTTGGACATGGAGACATACAGATGCTTTTACAACCCAACATGGCAAATTAATAACCATTTATAGGCATCCTTTTTTCCTCATCTCCTGATGTTTTATTGTTCCTTCTTTTTTTTTTTTAAATAAAAAAGCTCTCTCATTACCATATCTGTCAGGACCAAGAATTTCAAACCTTTAAACTTTTTCTAGTTCTAACAGCATTTGGAATCCCTAAGCAATCAGGAATGCCAATGCAAATGTTCATTGTACCCACCAGCTGTATGAACATATTTTTTGAGAGCATCTTCTGCTCCTGGTTTTGATGTTAATATATTTCCAGTGCCTTGCTTCAAGTGAAAATCCCTATTTCCCTTTGCCCCAGGTTCATATGAATATATTCCAATGAACAATATAGCTATTATAACTCTTGGAAGGTGTGAAATTGTGTGAACATACTCCATAGTAAATTATTTTTTGTCAATTTAGCTATCCTCCATCTGTTTTACTTGGCTTAAGAGAAACTAAACTAACAGTGCCAAGCTTAGCAATTGGAACTGACCACCTACAGAATCGGATTAAAGAAATGAGAAAATGATAGGCTTTTTCTCCAAAGTAAGTGTGCCATTTCCCCACAACAGAAAATAATGTTATGAGTCAGCAAAATTTGCTTTATAATTTAGACTTGCAGTTATTTCCAATGACATATTTCCTGGACTGTGTCACTCCTTTCTGATATTTGAATTTATGAGTTTCATTTGGGATTTTTATTATGAAAAACAATATTTAGATCATTTGAAGGTGTTACAGACTAAAGATTCAAATTGATTTCTTTTCACCAGGGACATTTTCTTGGAACACTAATTTCTTAACTACTTCATGGAGTCTCTGGATAACTGCCATTTATTGATTTCATACCATGTTTTCAAAAACTTAAAGTTTAGTTGTGAATTAATAAGGAATCTCCATGCTGAACTGAACAACTATTTTAGGAGTAAGTATTGAATTGAACAATTGTTCTTTCCTGTGACTGTTGAAATGATGGTATATTTTCCACTATCTAGTATTTTAATGTAGTGAATTGCATTAATATAATGACATGTAATGCCATTAAAAAATATTTTTTTTAGTGGTTTCTTCTTGATCACAACACATTATGGTTTTACGAATTGCTGAGTTTAGTTTCCTAATTTAATATTTCGATTTTTGCATCTATGTTTGCAATGAAAATAGTTTATATTTTTATTCTTGTATAATTTATACCAGGTTTAGATTTTAAAGATTAATCTAGGCTATGCTTTGGAAAGGGATTTCTCGATGGTTCAGGTGGTAAAGAATCTACCTACAATGCAGACCTGGGCTTGATCCCTGGGTTAGGAAGAGCCCCTGGAAAAGGAAATGGCAACTCACTCCAGTATTCTTGCCTGGAGAATTCCCATGAACAGAGGAGCCTGGCGGGCTACAGTCCATGGGGTTCCACAGAGTCAGACAAATTATGCACTTTTATGATATTAATTTTTCTTTCCTGTGTTTTCTCTCTTTTTCTTATATCATTTTTTATAGCACTTTGTGTATATTTTAGTGTTTCTCTTTTTGGGAGGTTTGCTTTTTAAAAATCACTTTTAAAAATTAATTTTTTGTGTTTTTTTACTGTCTATTTCTTTTTCTCTACTATATCTATAAATTGTCCACTGCTATCATTATTTTGGCACATATATTAGTTTAGGAGTCTTCCCAGGTGGTACAAGTGGTAAAGAACCTGCCTGCAATGCAGGAGACCTAAGAGATGCAGGTTTGACTCCCAGGGTTGGTAAGATCCCTTGGAGGACAGCATGGCAGTCCACTCCAGTATTATTGCCTGGAGAATCCCATGGAAAGAGGAGCCTGGCAAGGCGTGGTCCACAGGATCACAAGGAGTTGGACATGACTGAATCGATTTAGCACAGCAGAGCATAAGTTACTTCAGATTTGGCAAGTGAGATTCTCTTCAAGTTAGTTCCCATGTATTTTTGACATGTTCTCCTCATTCTTTTGGCATATCTTTGTTTCCTGAAATGAGTTATCTCTACAAGGATCCATAGTTCTATTATTCTAAAAACAATGGTGTTTAGAAACCAAAATCTGAGTTCCTGAAGTTTTCATTAGAGTGTTGCTACTCTGGGGCAGAGCTATAGGAAATACACATGTGTATATACACACATACACACCTATGTATATACACATATACCAAACATATACACATATACAAAACATATGCATGTGTTATGTATACGTGTGTATGTGTGTATATGTGTATATATATATATACATATGTTTACTCTGCGTATATGTATATATATATATATGATTTATTATGTATATATTTATTGCATACATGTAGACATATATAAGAGGGCCCTCCCTGGTGGCTCAATAGTAAAGAATCTGCTTGCCAATGCAGGAGATGTGGGTTCTATCCCTGAGTCAGGAAGCTCCTCTGTAGAAGGTACTGGCAACCCACTCCAGTATTCTTGCCTGAAATCCTATGGACAGAGGACCCTGGCAGACTACAGTCCAAGAGTCACAAAGAGTCTGACACAACTTAGTGGCTAAGCAAGACAACACACTATTTATATATGTAATTAAATATCTATACATAAATATGTGTATAAATGTATATATGTTGCAAATATATTTATATATACATATCTAAACATCTATATTTATTTCTTTAAATTGAAAACCAATAGTTATAATTCCAATCCAGTAGCACAAATCTCATTCTAGTTTGTTTTTTTCTTTCATTTTTGTGTTTGTAACAACTTTCTCTAAAAGTGAGAAACCTATCTCTTACTGTCCTTTATATGTATTTACTTATTGAATCAGTCCCCTTGTTTATAACCAGTCTTACATCACTGCTGCTGTACTGCCCACGAGCAGAGATTCTGCTCATTCTTAAGCTCTGATGTCTCGTTGCAGGCCACACCCACCCTTAGTATTGGGGTGCATTCTCTTCAGTCTGAGAGGCTTCAACCCTCAAGGCTGGATCCCTACTGGGAAAGTACCTTTCTCATCCTGCCCAGGTTCTGAAATCCCACTTGGACCCACTTGTTTGCATAGATTCTCTTTTCAGCCTCATGACCCCATCTTGGGATGCTCCTCCTGTGTTCAGGTGCTCCCTGAACCCACTTGGGTTCAACACTGCTTTGGTTCAACACATAATAGGGCTCCACCCCTCAGACTAAAAAGCCTCCCTGCATTGACATTTTCTTTACTACACCTGTGCTCTGATATTTTCCCTTAGGTTTCAATAGTCACTACAATACCATTCCTCACCTCTCCAGTCTCATATGGACAGACAGCCTCCTGAGTCTGCTCAGCATCTCACCTCAGGCCCCTTCCTGAATGGACATCCCTCCTTATCCTGCCCTTGCTAGGTAGCAACATCCTTGAATGTCATCATCATTGTCTTGGGACTACAAAGAAGCCACTGTGTCTACCTCGACTCCTGCACAGACATCTGCCTTGCTCTATTTCATTCCATTGCTGTTGACTTATATTGTTCATTAAAAGAAGGGACGGGAACTAAGAAAGAGAAAGAAGAAGAGCATAGTTAACATTTTTAATGATGTATATTTAGTAAACTCTAAAGTTAATCTGCAGCCATGAAATTAAAAGATGCTTACTCTTTGGAAGAAAAGTTATGATCAAC
>SJYC01048683.1:0-24779 GCA_006408675.1 Madoqua kirkii | reverse complement strand
TGACTCAATGGACATGAGTCTGTGTGAACTCTGGGAGTTGGTGATGGACAGGGTGGTCTGGCATGGTGGGATTCATGTGATCGCTAAGAGTCGGACACAACTGAGCAACTGAATGAACTGAACCGACTGAAGCTAGAAACAAAAATGTATTGGAAATAATGAGAGAAAGGCTGAATAGATAGAGGGAAATCAGAAGAAGGCAGTTAAAACCACTGTGGGTTTGCTTACTCATTCAGGGAGCAGACAGAAAGTGAAGATCAGGTGAATTAGACATGAGAACCAAGTATGCTCTATGTAGGTAGCTAGGACTGGACTCCAGATGATTGCAGCCAATCAGAATTATATTTTATTTCATATTCTCTTTCTGCCTGACTACAGATGCCAATGTATGTCACCCTTAGAGATGGACTTCAAATTGTTTTTAAACATCTATTGTTTTGTGGATCCAAGTATGCTCTATGTAGGTAGCTAGGACTGGACTCCAGATGATTGCAGCCAATCAGAATTATATTTTATTTCATATTCTCTTTCTGCCTGACTACAGATGCCAATGTATGTCACCCTTAGAGATGGACTTCAAATTGTTTTTAAACATCTATTGTTTTGTGGACTACTTTGTCACCCTAGGACTAATTATCTCTAACGCCTTACATCCCTAAATCTTCATCATGTGAATAAAAGAACAGAGAGTTGTTCCCTCCAGAAGTGCCACTATATAAAAAAAAAAAATACTGGTGAAAGAGGGTTAGAGTTTACACGTATGAGCTGATTTAGGTAAGTATAATGAGAATCATCAGTAGCTGCTGCTGGGCTGCCTTCCTGAAAGTATACAACTGTTTTTGACATGAGCAAGGTAACAAATAGTCCCAATCATACATATGGAACTACCCTCAGTTTGGGATATTTAATATGTTGTTGTTGTTCAGTCTGTAAGTTATGTCCAGTTCTGCAAAACTATGGTCTACAGCATGGTAGACTCCTCTGTCTTCCACTATTTCTTGGAGTTTGCTCAAGTTTGTGTCCATTGAGACAGTGGTCCTATCTAACCATCTCACTCTTTGTTGTCCCCTTCTCTTCCTGCCTTCAATCTTTCCCAATTTCAGAGTCTTTTCCAATGAGTAAGCTCTTTGCTTCAGGTGGCCAAAGTATTAGACCTTCAACTTCAGCATTAGTCCTTCTAGTGAATATAAAAAAACTGCTTAAAATATATCTGAGGGCTTTGGAGACAAATGATCAGGAAAGTGATATTATTTTCTTCTCAAGTGTCAAATGGAATGATTAAAATATTTGAGGATAATTTGCTTGAGGAAGTGATTACTCAGTCAGTGTAACTGCTTCAAATTTCTAGGAATATCATTAAGAAGAAGAATATAATATATTACAGGTAGCAATAGTTGGAAGCTTTGATAGACTTTTCACTCAATTTCATAAACATCTTCCAACAGTTAGAACTATTGAAGATGGGGTGGACAGCCCCAGATGGTAGTGACCATGTGATTTTCAGAGCTGGCTTGAACAAAATAGCTGTGAAAAGAAAGGAAGCAAAAAAGCAAAGGAGAAAAGGAAAGATATACCCATTTGAATGCAGAGTTCCAAAGAACAGCAAGGAGAGATAAGAAACTCTTCCTTAGTAGTCAATGCAAACAAATACAGGAAAACAATAGAATAGGAAAGACTAGAGATCTCTTCAAGAAAATTAGAGATACTTAGGAAACATTTCATGCAAAGATGGGCTCAATAAAGGACAGAAATTGTAGGGACCTAACAGAAGCAGAAAATATTAAGAAGAGTTGGCAAGAATACACGGAAGAACTGTACAAAAAAGATCTTCACAACCAAGATAATCACAATGGTGTGATCACTCACACTCACTTAGAGCCAGACATCCTGGAATGTGAAGTCAAGAAGGCCTTAGGAAGCATCGCCACAAACAAAGCTAGTGGAGGTGATGAAATTCCAGTAGAGCTATTTCAAATTCTGAAAAATGATTCTGTGAAAGTGCTGCACTCAATATACCAGCAAATTTGGAAAACTCAGCAGTGGCCACAGGACTGGAAAAGGTCAGTTTTCATTCCAATCCCAAAGACAGGCAATGCCAAAGAATGTTCAAACTACCGCACAATTGTACTCATCTCACACGTTAGTAAAGTAATGCTTAAAATTCTCCAAGCCAGGCTTCAGCAATACATGAAGTGTGAACATCCAGCTGTTCAAGCTGATTTTAGGAAAAGCAGAGGAACCAGAGATCAAATTGTTAACATCTTCTTTGTCATTGAAAAAGCAAGAGAGTTTCAGAAAAACATCTATTTCTGCTTTACTGAGTATGCCAAAGCTTTTGACTGTGTGGATCACAATAAACTGTGGACAATTCTGAAAGAGATGGGAATACCAGACCACCTGACCTGCCCCTTGAGAAACCTGTATGCAGGTCAGGAAGCAACAGTTTGAACTGGACATGGAACAATGGACTGGTTCCAAATAGGGAAAGCAGTACATCAAAGCTGTATATTGTCACCATGCTTATTTAACTTCTATGCAGAGTACATCATGAGAAATGCTGGGCTGGAGGAAGCACAAGCTGGAATCAAGATTGCCGGGAGAAATATCATTAACCTCAGATATGTAGATGACACCACCCTTATGGCAGAAAGTGAAGAGGAGCTAAAAAGCCTCTTGATGAAAGTGAAAGAAGGCGAGTGAAAAAGCTGGCTTAAAGCTCAATGTTCAGAAAACTAAGACCATGGCATCTGGTCCCATCACTTCATAGGAAATAGACGGGGAAACAGTGGAGAGAGTGGCTAACTTTATTTTTCTGGGCTCCAAAATCACTGCAGATGGTGACTGCAGCCATGAAATTAGAAGACACTTACTCCTTGAAAGGAAAGTTATGACCAACCTAGACAGCATAGTAAAAAGCAGAGACATTACTTTGCCAATAAAAGTCCATCTAGTCAAGCCTATGGTTTTTCCAGTGGTCATGTGTGGTGTGAGTGTTAGACTGTAAAGAACGCTGAGCATAGAAGAGCTGATGCTTTTGAACTGTGGTGTTGGAGAAGACTCCTGAAAGTCGTTGGACTACAAGGAGATCCAACCCGTCTATCCTAAAGGAAATCAGTCCTGGGTGTTCATTGGACGGACTGACATTGAAGCTGAAACTCCAATACTTTAGTCATGTGATGCAAAGAGCTGACTGATTTGAAATGACCCTGATGCTGGGAATGATTGAGGGCAGGAGGAGAAGGGGGCGACAGAGGATGAGATGATTGGATGGCATCACCGACTCAATGACATGGGTTTGGATGGACTCTGGGATTTGGTGATGGACTGGGAGGCCTGGCATTCTGCAGTTCATGGGGTTGCAAAGAGTCAGATATGACTGAGCGACTGAACTGAACTGAACCAAACAAAATGCATGAGTCCTGGGTAGAAATATTATCGAAGGGATTTAAATAAGCAAAGGATTTTTGGTGAGATGACCATATATAGTGTGGAAGTTTATATTTTATTATTTCATTTCTTCTTGTAAATGAACACATATGTGGATAACTTTTGTGAAGTAAAACAAGGTATATGCATAAAGAGTCCTGTGGGTTTGATCTATAACCATTAGTTCCCTGGAAAACTCAGTAACAGCAAGGCATAAGTGACTACAATTTTGGGTCATGTTCAATTTAAATACACTCCCAGATTCTATATCACATTTGAGACATCAAAGGATAGGAAGCAGGAGAGATAATCAAATGTAATACTTGAATAGCCAAGTTCAAATCCTTTTACTATTTACTACTTATAAGTATTTAGGAAGCCCCTGCCAGGTACTAATTTGTATATTAAATCTTCCCTCTGTTATCCTATTTTATCCTTTTAACAATCTTACAGGATTGCTACACTCTGAGCACTTATTTATCAAAGAACCCAAGTCAGAGTCAGCAGATGAACTTTAAATAAGTCATTTGTTCCTATGAAATTTAATTTTGTATATATAAAGCAAATAGTTATATAATAGCTTGGTAGTTTGTTGCTTTGTTTTGTTTGTTCTGTTTGTTGTGAGACATCATTAAATGAGCATGTCAGTGTGAACTTGATAAACTTTTAAATGCAGATATCACTATAAAAACTTGCATGAATCCATGAAATAGACCCTTATGATATTTCTCTATAGCTACCTTGGTGGAGAGGTATGAGAAGGTATATTATGATTATGGACTTTTTGAGTTTAGGTTGATTTAAAATCATTTATAGTTCTTTGCTATGCTCTGGAAATAATGAAAAGAAGGATTAAAAGGATAAACTGCAATGAGGGCAGATTTCAATATTTAAAAATTAAGCCCATAATGGGATAAGCAATTGTCTCTATATGAGGCCTCACAATTTAAATGCTAAACATGTAAAAGCAGAGAATAATATTTTTATTACAAAGCAACAATTAATCAAATTGTCCTCAGTCTTTAAAATGCCTGAGAAACCTGACCTTATAAATTATAAAAATAAACCAACTCTAATAAGAATTGTTATATACTAGTGATAACACACAAATTCATCTTAATTAATATCAAGGAACTATTCACTAGGTGTTTACTAAGTCTGTGTTTTATTGATATAAAGTCTTATTTTCATTTCTAGATACATGCATCCTTCCGTCAGTTTACTTAGAAAACAAGCTCCCATTTTGTTGTATTTGCATATAAACCAGAAGAGTTATTCAAAGAAGTATTTGAATATTTAGCTGGCAATGGTTAATAAAATCAGTGGGATTTTCCTAATGTTCTTATTGTGTTTTGAAAGATAATTTCACAATTAGAAACTGCCTGTTTATATATTATTAACATATTTTAGGATACAGAGTAGCCTGATGCATTTACTAAACACGTTCTTATTAGATATGCTGCTTGGTATGTTTGCTGTAACATTCTAGATAATGTTTCTCTCATCCTCAATTTTTGTCTCCTTTCAAGTCTGTTCATGGGTTGTATTGTTGTTTAGTCACTAAGTTCTGGCCTACTCTTTGCCCACCAGGCTCCTGTGTCCATGGGATTTTCCAGGCAAGAATACTTGAGTAAGTAGTCACTTCTTACTCCAGGGGATCTTGCTGGGCCCAGAGATCAAACTCACATCTGTCTCTGCATTAACAAGTGGATTCTTTACCACTGCATCACCTGAGAAGCCCTTTTACAAGACTAGGGCTGCTGCTGCTGCTAAGTCGCCTCAGTCATGTCCGACTCTGTGCGACCCCATAGACGGCAGCCCACCAGGCTCCCACGTCTCTGGGATTCTCCAGGCAAGAATACTGGAGTGGGTTGCCATTTCCTTCTCCAATGCATGAAGGTGAAAAGTGAAAATGAAGTCGCTCAGTCGTGTCCGACTTTTTGTGATCCCATGGACTGCAGCCTACTAGGCTACTCCGTCCATGGGATTTTCCAGGCAAGAGTACTGGAGTGGGGTGCCATTGCCTTCTCCGAAGATTAGGGCAGGTAATATAAAAGAGGGCTTCCCTGATGGCTCAGATGGTAACAGAATAGGAAAACGGATTGGTGGGGACTGGACTGCACAGAGGAACATGCCTAGAAAAAAAAGGCTGCTATATTTCACTCCAGGTTACTGATGTTAGGTGGATCTAAAGGCTTAGTTTTTTCAAAACTATAATCCTTAAGAGAAGCCAGACTGCCAGATTGCCTTTAATACAATACCCTTGAATTTTAAATATTAGCAATGAATTCATACATTATAAAGGAATGGTTAGGTCAAATAAGGCACATATACTTCCCAAATTTGGCCTGAAAATTGCCAGAAAAAGACTTCCACATCCTCATATGTGGACCCCAGGAAGGCAGGGGTCAAGCTTGTTTATAAAAGTGAAAGTCATTCGGTGATGTCTGACTCTTTGTGACCCCATGAATTATACAGTCCATGGAATTCTCCAGGCCAGAATACTGGAGTGGGTAGACTTTCCCTTCTCCAGGGGATCTTCCCAACCCAGGACTCAAACCCAGGTCTCCCACATTGCTGGTAGATTCTTTACCAGCTGAGCTGTAAGGGAAGGCTCAAGCTTGTTTATATTTATTATATTTACTATTTTATCTTCTGTGTCAAGCACAACACCTAGTACGGTGCAAGTGTTCAAATTATTTAATGGGAGAATAAATGATGACCCAATAGATGGAAGAGACCAGTATCATAACCTCTGGAGAAGTTTCATTATTTCTTTATTTAAAGAAAAGCAATATGATATAATAAAAAAAGGACCTATCTAGGAGAAGGGGGATGTGGGTCATGGCTTTAAATCTGCCTACTACCCTGTATGCAGTCTCAGGCAATGACTTTACTTACTTAATTTAGTGTCCACATCTGTGAAATGCTGAGATTGGATTATAGTGTTGGTTTTTCAAATGATGCTTCAAGGAGCCTTTAGAATTTTGGAGAGAGATGATTCAAGAGGATTCTGAAGGGGGTGAGATAGGTACCTAACACAGAGGAAGTCTTCAGGATTTCGAGATTCAAAATAAGATTATGTTGACTTTCTGGTAAATCATGGCAGAGTAAATATAATTATTTTTCTACTTCTTCCCAGAACTTTAAAATGACAAGAAAAGGACTTTTTAAGGCATAAAAAATATGCAGAACAAGAGGGTAAAGAGCAATACACTAGCAAGAAGAAACTGGACACCAGGGATTTAGCAAACTCAAGAAGGTTTACTCCTAAGTCAGCTTTCCATTGTTACACTAAGCCTTATAGAAGTACTTGACTCTTTAGACTATGCCCTTGTACAGCTTTTAAAATACATTTTTAAAGAATGAATGAATATATTCTTTGTTTAAAATATTGTTCTGATGTTAAAAAATCTAAAGTTATAATGTTAAAAAATATCATAAACTCCTTCACTAGAAGAATCCTCTTCTGGTGTTACTGACTCTTCTGTGATTGACCTCTGTACAGCAGGTTGTATGGTACTGAGTTGGGGTATTGTACATCCCCTGAAGTTCTAACACAGTGTGCTGAATGGGTCCCAGCAACAATCCACAAATGCATCCTGTCAGGACTACATTTTCCTGGAATCTTTGCTCACAAAAGTTAGGCATGGAGTCTGGGAAAAAACCTAGCCCCCTCTCTGGTAATGAGTACCATGAAATTTTATGCTCATCATAACCATTGTCAAATCTTCCATTTATAAAATGCCTATAAGAATTGGAGACCCAAGTCATTTGTTATAGTTATTCACTAATCAGGGTTTCAGAACCAAGAAAACTAGCATGGCCAAAGACTCGTTTCTGATGAGATCAGCAACAGGAAAACTGAAGCCATCTCATTTTTGCAAATATCTAAATAGGGCTCACTCATCAATGTGTTTCAGATTCTTTCACAGCTTCAAATCTAATGGGCAGAGGCTGGGTTTCCTTGAGATAGCATTTCAGTGAAACACTTTCTAATTCATTTTACACAGCTCTTATTAGATTTGTAAGGAGATACACATTGTATAAGCACTCCGTGGTCATTTGAGAGAGGGGTAGTTATGTGACTCATTTAACAGGCAATTACCTGTTTAAAAAAGAGACAAATATCCTGTGTCTGACAGAGGCTATGTCTGTGTGACATGAACCAAATGTTGAGACTGTTAAAAAAAAAAAAAAAACAACTTCACTGAGGTTGGCTCTGAGCTCTTTTACAGAATTCACTGTTCTTAGATTTAAGTTAAAAATAAATGCTTGATAGAACTGTTCTATATCTGACATATTGACTGTGGTGATGAGTATACAAATCTACACATGATAAAAATGTATAAGACTACACATACACACTTAGTATGAAGAAGTGGTAAAATATGAATAAATTTGATGGATGTTATCAATGTTGACATCTTAGTTGGGATATTATACTATAGATTTTGAAGACATTACCATTGGGGAAAGGGGGTGAAGTGTATAAAGTATCTTTATGTGATAAAACTGCATGTGAATCCACAATTATTTCAAAATATGAAGTTACAAAAAAAGGTAACTGTTGCTAACTGCATGTACTGAGCCACCAACTCAGTCTGATGGCTTACCATCATTACAATTATATGTCCTATGAGATAAGGATGGACAAGTGAGCTTCACTTAGAATAGCACCTTCCAAAAGTTTTGTGTATTTGGCTCAGTGGTAAATGCAAGAAATGAGGTTTTGATCCCCAAGTCAGGAAGATCCCCTGAAGAAGGAAGTAACAAGCCACTTCTGTATTCTTGTTTGGGAAATCCCATGGACAGAGGAGTCCATGGTTACAACTCTTTTGTAACCATAGGGTTACAAAAGAGTTGGACACAATTTAGTGACAAAACAACAAATTTCAGGAAGGTTGTTGCTAGTGGTAGAATTTGGGTTAAGATGTAATTTTCTCTTTCTCCGTGTCTCATGCACGACTTGGGATTAGGAATCAAAATATCTGGAATGGCACCCAGCATTTAGTACCTAGGAAAAGTACTGTGTTGTAATATATGGGTGGTCTTGTTCAACTCTGAACCAGAGATATTGGACATGATGGACAGGTGATATCAGATGGGGATATTGGACAAGTAGCCCATGCTCTAGACCATATTGATGGTCTTTATCCTTGCACTTTGCCAGGTAATGTTGGAGACCACCTTATGTGAATGGAGCTTTGTTCGTGCACTTTGACTCTAGTTTGGCCCTGTGGCTTGCTTTGGGCAATGGGTTATTACAGATATAAGAAAGGAGAGGCTTGAGAATCATAATATAGTTGAGTTTGCTCTTTGTATTTAGGCCCTTAAGAGACCAAGGCCACATCAAGACTAGCCCACTGATCCTAAAGGAGAATGAGAGAACTGTGGAGCAACGCTGCCCGGTTGATCTGTTCTAGCCAAATTTATCCTGAAGTAGAGTCCCTGACTGACCTAAAGATCCATGGCTAGACCCAGCCCAAAGGAGCTGTCAGAGGAATGTGAGAGTTCTAACAATGACTGTTGTTTAAAGCCATGAGTTTTGAGGTGATTTTACATGCAACAGCTGTTGTAGCCACTAAAATTGTGATAGCTGACTTAGTTGATTTCAGATAGGTGGCTGGTATCTGGAAGACAGAGATAGGAGTAGGAGGGATAAATTTTAATATTTCGGACTCATCTAAATTAGAATACAAAGTAGCAACTTATTTACAGAAAATGAACAAATGCCAACTATTAGAGTTAAGGAGAATAAGGTCTGCTGAAGTCGTGTCTGAGGAGCTATTTGAGGTCATGAAGATAACCTGATGCTGTTACATCTAAGCTTTTCAATGAAATTTATTTGACTGAAGACCAAGTGAGGCTGAATCAGTGAGGAGGGGTTAAGTGCCCCTCGTCATAAACTCTACAGAGACAGGAGTCAAGAAGTTAGTACTGCTTCCTTCTAGATCAGGAAGTGGCCTCCCCCCACCCCCCCTCCTGTAAGGGTCATATAGCAAATATGTTAAGCTTTATGGGCCATGTAATTTTTGTCATACTTACTCAATGTGTTGGCTGCAGCACAAAAACAAAGCCATAGGCAACATGTAAACAAATGAGGGTGACTGTTTTCCAATAAAACTTTATTTACAAGAACACAGAGTGGAAGAAATAGGCCCTCTAGCTATAGTTAAAATCCCTTTGATCTAGTAATTGGATTATATTATTGAATAAGACATCTGAAATTAATTCTTCCTGAAAATTTTAAGAGAAAGATGGCAAATATAAGGCATGTATACCTTAAAATTTCCCCTTAAGCCAAAAAAGAGACATTACTAATTGATCTCAGAACCCTTGCCCCAGTTTAGGAACTGTGCTCTGAATTCTTCACTGCAAAGCAATATAGGCAGCTACTATCACTACGTCTGGGCTTCCTTGGTGGCTCAGATGGTACAGAATCTGCCTGGAATGCCAGAGACTCAGGTTCAATTCCTGGGTTGAGAAGATTCCCCCAGAGAAAGGAATGGCAACCTGCTCCAGTAATCTTGCCTGCAGAATTCCATGGACAGGGAAGCCTGGTGAGCTACAGTCCATGGGATCACAAAGAGTCACTGAGCAATTAACACACACACACTGTTAATATGTCACTGGATATAAGCTACCTAAAAAAAATAGAGCAAGAAATATACACTAACTTTAATTCAAAATTTGCTTTTTAGCTTCCGAGGAAGAAATATTACAGATTTAAAACAGTGATTGTGAATTTAAGAGCCACTTTTCGGACAAATCAGAGATCTTGGCAGATGGTGACTGCAGCCATGAGATTAAAAGATGCTTACTCCTTGGAAGAAAAGTTATGACCAACCTAGATAGCATATTCAAAAGCAGAGGTATTACTTTGCCGACTAAGGTCCATCTAGTCAAGGCTATGGTTTTTCCTGTGGTCATGTATGGATGTGAGAGTTGGACTGTGAAGAAGGCTGAGCACCAAAGAATTGATGCTTTTGAACTGTGGTGTTGGAGAAGACTCTTGAGAGTCCCTTGGACTGCAAGGAGATCCAACCAGTCCATTCTGAAGGAGATCAACCTTGGGATCTCTTTGGAAGGAATGATGCTAAAGCTGAAACTCCTGTACTTTGGCCACCTCATGCGAAGAGTTGACTCATTGGAAAAGACTCTGATGCTGGTAGGGATTAGGGGCAGGAGGAGAAGGGGACGAGTGAGGATGAGATGGCTGGATGGCATCATGGACTCGATGGACATGAATCTGACTGAACTCCAGGAGATGGTGATGGACAGGGAGGCCTGGTGTGCTGTGATTCATGGCGTTGCAAAGAGTCAGACATGACTGAGTGACTGAACTGAACTGAACTGACAGTAAAATAATAATAACAATAATAGTAATATCAATTCATAAGAATTGTTTCAAGTTAGATCATGTCAAAGCATTTGCTTTCAACCTGCACATATTTGTTTTGAAATTATGAAACTTGGATTGAGGAGACAGTAGGGGACATGAAGACTCACAGGAGGGTGCAACTGGTTAAGGTAAGTAACATCTGGAGTCCAGAACTGTAAAACTGAGAGGTGATGAGAAGGGAGGATTGTTTGTAAAATTAGGTAGGTTCCATGTGGGATGCCCCATGCATTCAGCTAAGCCATGTGCCTGTGGACAAGGAGATACGATGATGAGATAAACTGGATGTGAATGCCGGGAACTCAGTCTGTAAGCTCAACAGACATGAATATAATCTTTGCCACAGAGCTGTAATGGCTGCAGGTGGGAGAAAAGGTTTCAGGGAAAACTGCAGACACTGGCAGCTATTTTGAGAAAGTCTTTCAAAATTAAAAAGTAGTTTCTCTTCGTGGTTCAACAAATCCAATATGCATTATTGAATATGGTTTTTGGTAGATTCACTAGCACACAGAGCCTAAATTATCAGGCACATGCTGACTCCTGAGCCAAATGGTTTAATTTCACTTCCAATTGCAAGATACCAGAGCTTGTAGCCAAAGCTGCTTGCAAAGCGGGCCTGAATGAGCTGCATCTGGTGTAACCAATAAGACATGACACTGGCCTTCTGGACTAACAGTGGGATTTCTCTTCATCTCTACCTTTCTTTATGGCACCCTCGTCCCTTTGTAGTGGCTTGTGAACAGCTTGATCGCTGTAGGCGTTTCTCTAGCAACCTCTCCCTCCACAGTCCACAAGGAAAGCCAGCCTGGGCCATTGCAATTAATCACATGGTTTCAGTCTGCAGCCTGGGCTGGGGAGGAATTCTGATACTACCCTTTGAAAAGAGGGGTAAGTGCTGGGTGTAATCTGAAGGCAAGTGACTGAGGCATCAGCAGTACAGCGTCATTTAATGGCAAAAACTCTGAGCAAATACTGAGCTAATGTTTGGGGAACTGTATATGGGGTGAAATAATTAAATGTGTAAGACTATTCCTAGTAAGAGTTCCCCCAAAAGACTTGGAAAAGGTAAAAAGTGTATAGCTATGACTTTTGAATGAGTCCACAGGAGTTTCTAATCCCTCAACAACAGAAACTTTTTTTTAATGTAATATGTGTTTTATTTCTTTGAGCCCCTCTTTTGGGTAGAGTGGGAGAGGGGGAGGCAAGAATACTGGAGTGGGTTGCATTCCCTTCTCCAGGAGATCTTCCTGACCCAGGGATCAAACCCAGGTCTCCCACATTGTAGGCAGACGCTTTACCATCTGAGCCACCAGGGAAGTCACTTAACATTCTTCTTTTTCAAGTAATTTATAGCAAGTAGTTCTTATTTGCAGTTACACTTTATTTCTTTCTTTTCTTTTTTTTTTTGACAGTGTTGCACAGCATATGGGATCTTAGTCCCCATCTTGAGATCAAACCTACGCCCTCTACATTGGAAGCACTGAGTCTTGTTGTTCACTGCTGCTGCTGCTAAGTCACTTCAGTGGTGTCTGACTCTGTGCCACCCCATAAACAGCAGCCCACCAGGCTTCCTCGTCCCTGGGATTCTCTAGGCAAGAACACTGGAGCGGGTTACCTAAGTCTTTTAAAAAAAGTCTTAAGTAGAAAAGTACATGTTTGAGTGGATATGAACTTGGGCAAACTGCGAGAGATGGTGAGTGACAGGGAAGCCTAGTGTGTATCAATTCATGGGGTTGCAAAGAGTTGGACATGACTTGGTGACTGAACAGCAACAACAACATATTTGAGATTCACATGCAGACACTACTGTATACAAAACTGATAATCAACAAAGGACCTACTGTATAGCGCAGGAAACTATACTCAATATTCTGTAATAACCTAATAGGGAAAATATGGAGAAATAGATATATGTATATATATATAGCTGAATTACTTTGCTATACACCTGAAACCGACACAACATGATAAATCAAGTGTACTCAAATATAAATATTTTTAAGGTGCATATCTTCCCAGTATATTAAAGCCTGAGGTTTCTAGACAGAACCTGGAGGAGTCACCAGGACAAACTTTCTATTGATTCAATCTTTCAGTAGGATTTGAGAATAATTCTAATATTATTCTCCTGCTCTGAACCCTCTCAGAGGGGAGAAAAAAAAAGAGAAGATAGCATGGGGCTATGAGACCAAGAGTTAGAGGGAAGAATAAAAAAAAGGCTGAAGTCCACGTGTATCCAAGTCTTCTGGAGGAGTCTTTGCAGATGGGAGCTGGATTTTGTATATCATAAAGGCTTCTGTTAATTATGTTCCTCTTATGATTCAGGCACTTGTAGTCTAGCCAGCTAACAGCACATCTGTTTACAGAGAGGCGGTGAAATATGCAAAGTACTACTATTAATTAGGTTCCTACTCAACCCCTTTCATCTTCTTTCCAGATTGAAAGCTCAAGAACTTTCTTGGTTCTTTTATTAAGAAGGAAATGACCAGCAGGGGAAAGATGTGAAATTCACTGAGTTTGAGTAAAATTCAAAAAATTATTATTGTGAGATAGTCTACCTAGTTAATATTTTTAAATTGAACCTCAGTGTCTAGTTGACAGTTGACCTGGTATAACCTAAATGCAAAACAATAAAGCTTATCTAGGGAAACTCATGTTAAAGTTTATTAATGCTATTTTCCTCAGTCTGTATGCCTGCTGGTAAATCATTTATTTTTAGTGATAGAGCCATTACAGATTGAATATCCTACATTATGGTCCTTCTGTGTTATAGTAGGTATGGGACACGTATATCTCCATCTGGCTATATGTGATTTGACTGGCTAGATGGGACAACCACTTTCTCTATAATGACGTTTACTGTACAGAAATTCACAGGGAAATATTCTGAAAACTTTAAAATGCCGAACATTCACATCCTTACTAATGATCATATGGTATTTTTCTCTCTCAAATCCTATAACTGTACATTTTAACACAGTTGTAAACACAGTGTGTACATATGGTTTTGTATTTTGCCTTCCTCACCTAACATATTGAATGCATATTTCCATAATGGGATACACAATACAATTTTAAAGCCCACAGACGGTTCAACATACTGATGTATTTAGTGAATATTTTAATACTTCTCTCTGCTCTGAAGCTGATATCCCAACATCTGCCAATTGGAAGTAATTTTAACTGAATTAAATATGTATGTACTTGTTTCCCAGGACACAGGACTGGAAGATGCAAAATACAGTCTTTATACTTCTCACTAAGAAGAGCCATTGGCTGCGAGTACCACCACTATAATTCTGAACTCCAAACCCCAAGTGCCTCCCTTGTGATGGCAGAGTCACTTTGATGGTTCACATGTACTCTTGGAAAGTCATTATAGTTTCCCTCTTTGCCCGCATATGGCTTTCCATCTGCTACACTGAGAACACTTAGTAAATTTCTGGAGTCCCTTCACTGTGTGCAACTTTCTGGATATTGGTGGGGTTTTTGTTTTTTGTTGTTTTTTTTGGTTGTTTTTGATTTTTCCTGCTCTGATCCTAGCTGCTCTGACACATGGGAAGTTACCGTCCTGAAGAGGGGAAAATAATCTCTTTCCATCCCTGCAGCAATTATTTTGTTGATTCGCAACACAGAACAGACTTTTATTCGCTCACTCATTTCTTCAAATGGTAATAAGCACTTCGGATGGCGCTGGTTTCAGACAAGGCACTGGGGATGCCTGGTGACTGTATAGACATGGTGTCTCCCTCAGTTTTGCAATTGTCTTTTGTTTACTTCACATTAATAGGGTTTTTCTTTTTATCTGACTTTCTTTTACTTTTTTTTTTTCACTCTAGTATGACTCCATCAACCCATCCTCCCAAAATGCAGTGAACTTCTCTAAGAATGATTGTACCCACACCACTGATACCCAACAGTGATACCCCACTGATACCCCCAGGGTGGCATGATACACTTTCTCTTCTATCAAATTAAATCTTTTCTTATCTAATACTTTTGTTTAAAGTTTAAGGATATCTCCAGCATGGCCCTGAGCCTCATTTTTAAATAGAACGTAATCTATTTCTTTAGGACCATGTGTCTTCTCATTGCACTGGCTTCTCATGTTGCAGAGCACAGATTTGAGGATGCACAGTCGTCAGCAGCTGCAGTGCATAGGCTCAGTAGTTTCAGTTACCAGGGTCTGGAGCACAGGCTCAATAGTTGTGTTTCACAAGTTTTGTTGCTCCCTGGCATATAGTATCCTCCTAGACCAGAGATCGAACCCACATCCCCTGCATTGGCAGGCAGACTCTTCACCACTAAGCCACAAGGTAAGGTCTGAGCCTCATTTTTGAGTGTATCAGTGCACTATGTCTGTTCGCTGTCTTGCCCATAAATGAACAATGAGTGCCTATGGAGAAACACAAAATCAGACTCTTTTTTGGAACGTCATTACCCATGCATAAATCTTTGTACCTAAAACTGTATGTAAGGTACCTCGATTTGAATATAAGTAATGCAGAGCCATGTGTTTCTTAAGTTAATATGTATGCAATATGCAAAAATGGCTAAAAAGAAGTGCTATAGAAATAAAATAGCTGTTCATATTCAGGATTTCTGAGGCTGGTGACAGTATCCCAGCAACCATCATCTTGTACTTCAAACAACTAAGTTATACGTTGATTAGTCAGGGAGGAAGTAGATGCAGGTGGAGAGGAAGACCACATGATAAATCAACCACTGAAAACCCTTGGGAGGAAAAACTTTCCATAAATGTCAGAAGGGTCCTGACATAACAATAACTATAGAAATACATACATAATAATCACTTTTTTAAGGTTTTCATCCCATGCAGAACCAAGATCTAAGTGATACAAATGCCACTTCAGTTATTTATTGATGATATATGTTTGAATGTTCTGACAATTCAGAGAGAATCTGCCTGCAACACGGGAGACCTGGGTTCGATCTCTGGGTTGGGAAGAGATCGAGGACTCTCGGTGAAGTTCTTTCACTAAGAGGACTTGGTGAAGTTCTTTCACTCTCTTAGTTTCCCTCAACATTTTACATAACAAAGAGGAGTACGTAGGCTCCTGCCCTCCTTCAAAGAGCTCTTTATTCTTTTGTGAGGGACTCAATTCACCCAGTGCACTACTGTGGGGATAAGATGATTTTCTGGAATGATTCAAACAGGTAGGATTTCTGGCTTTGTCTTGAGAAGATGGCCATCTTAATTTTAGTTTATTCCACAATGAAGGATAGCAGAATATGCTACACCAAAATATGATTGTAGGAGTTCAAATATGACATGCTGCAGTGAGTCCCTTTGGTTTATTGATTATTTTGAGCTATAGATATGTGCGTACATGCATGCATGTTAAGTCACTTCAGTTGTGTCTGACTCTTTGCGGCCCTGTTGTACTATAGCCTTCCAGGCTCCCCTGTCCATGTGATTCTCCAGGCAACAATACCAAAATGGGTTGCCATGTCTTCCTCCAGAGGATCTTCTCAGCCTAGGTATTGAATCTGCATCTCTTATGTCTCCTGAATTGGCATGTGGATTCTTTACCAATAGTGCCACTTGGGAAGTCTTTAGACTTGCAAAATACAGTAAATGCACGGAGACGTTATCTTTGAATTTTCCTTACTTCCTAAAGACAGATCTTCCAAAAGAAATTCAACTGTCATAAATACCCTCCCCAGGATTTTCATCAACTGAGGAAGATTGACTCTTATCACAGGAGAAGAGTCCAGAAGTCAACACCACATCCAGACCAATTTTGTCACCAACTACCATACTTCCCATCAATTCTTCGAAAAACCATTTATCTCTCCTACCAACCATTCACTCTCTCCCTAAGGAGTCTAAATACCTCCTCCCTAATTCTATAAAGACAGTGTTCCTATGTGTTAGTCACTCAGTTGTGTCCAACTCTTTGTGACCCCTGTGGACTATAGCCTGCCAGTCTCCTCTGTCCATGGAATTCCCCAGGCGAGAATACTGGAGTGGGTTGCCAGTCCCTTCTCCAGGGGATCTCCCCAACCTGGGGATTGAACCCTGGTGTCCTGCACTGGCAGGTGGATTCTTTACCTTCTGAGTTATCAGGGAAGCCCAGGGAGATGATAGTCTAAATTTTAAGCCACCTTGAGGAGCTACCCATTTTGCCCTGGTTATCATCCATGGATACATAAGGTATGCATGCGTGCATGCTAAATCACTTCAATTTTGTTCAACTCTTTGTGATTCTATGGACTACAGAATCCAAACCACAAGCGCCTCTGTCCATGGGATTCTCCAGATGAGGATACTGGAGTGGATTGCCATGCCCTCCTCCAGGGGATCTTCTCTACCCAGGGATCAAAGTCATGTCTCCTGCAGCTCTTACCATAAATTCTTTACCCCTGAGTCAGCAGGAAAGCCCATATGACGTATATGTTTGCTTAAACGTCTGTTTGTTCTTCTCTTATTCTAATCTAGTGGGCTTTTTCCAAAATGATGACTTCTGAAAGGATAAATTAGATATTTAAGGGGAATTGAATCTTCATGTTGAAGAAATGATTTAATTACAAACAACACTTATTTAATAATTACTGAATATCCTTGCTTGAAATTTTATGACATTACTATAATGCTTTTTAGCTTGCTTCACAGACCCTTACAAATGATTCACTTGTTTTGTTCCATCTCAAATTGCCCCATGCCAACAAGGAAATTCTACCCTGGAGACTACAGTAACATATGTCTCCCTGAGTAGGTAACATGACAGTTGCTGTCATTTATGGTAAAAGCAGAGAGAAAAATAATACATTCTCCAAAGTGATAGGGCAGGAGAAGAAAAAGGATTTTAGTGTTAAAAGGAGAACTGCCTGAAATAATTGGAATTGTGGTGGGAGAAGGATTTTGTGCTTTCTTCAGCTACTCAGTATCTTCACCTTCATCTACCTTCATTTGCCTTTTTTTAATGAGAAAAAGCAGAAATTTATTAACATGTGCATTGTGTATACACATTGGAATACTCAGGGATGAAGAACCCAAAAAGGTGTTTAGAACTTACATACCATGTAAAGACAATACCATATAAAGATAAGAATTCAAGTGCCACTTTATTTTTTATTTATCTTGTAGGTCCAAAGGCAGCTTTCTTGAACTGTGATACAAGTAAAGAGATAACATGGATGCTAAAAGAATATTCTTCAGAGATTGTGAAAATGAGTTCAATTTATATGGTATATAAGCAAAGGAAAAGGGATTTCGGGCTTCTGGGTGGTGGAGGCTAGTTTTGGGAAAGTGGTCAGGAAAGGTGATAAATAGCATTGTTAGTAAAGTTTACTATACAGATTGAAGACAGTGCCTTATCCTTAGATAGAGGGTTGTTAAGAGTCCTTCTCATCTTGGTACAGGAGAGGGAGACACCTTTATAAATGTAAATTTTCTTTATAAAAGGAAAATTTGTGTCCTGATTTATTTTTTATTTTCTGGCATATAGTTGCTTTACAGTGTTGGGGGGTGGGATGGGAGGGAGGTCCAAGAGAGAGGGGTTATATGTATACAGATAGCTGGTTGACTTCATTGTGCAGCAGAAACTAATATCTTCACGTGTTTGTTAGATTCCTTTGAACACACAGCGGGAGTCGGCCATAAAGAAAGAATAGAGCCTCACCCTTGGTGGATATAGAAATTGATCGTGTTACTGGTTATAAAAGAGAAGAGACCCTTGGGACAGTGGAAAATTCCATGGAATTTAGGAATTCAGTCAAGGTTGTGAGCAAGAGATTAGTTGAAACAGTGATGTGGAAACCCCTGTATTAGCAACTTAAAAAGATTTTTTTTTTCTTCTTGGCCAGGACTCTGCCATGAGTAGGAAGGGATCTCCAAATGAGGTGGGAGTCTAGAGATTACAGTGCAGGGTCTTTAGGACTAAGACTAACATGAGTCATTCATGTTCCTGGCTACCCTAGTGGCTCAGATGGTAAAGAAGCCACCTGTAATGCAGGAGACCTGGGTTCGATCCCTGGGTTGGAAAGATCCTCTAGAGAAGGGAATGGCAACTCACTCCGGTACTCTTGCCTGAAAATCCCCCATGAACAGAGGAGTCTAGCGGGCTACAGTCCATGGGATCACAAGGAGTTGGACACAACTGAGCGATTAAGCACATTCACATTATGTTACTGAAAAAATTCAGCGTTAAATAGTTAGATTATGGTGGGCAAAAGTAGATTGGATTTTTGACCAGCTACACAAACCTGTGCAAATCCAGTGATAAGAAGACAAGAATTTAAAACAAGGCTTTATTTTTTATTTGGACTTCCTTGTAGCTCAGATGATAAAGAATTTGCCTGCAATTTAAGAGACCAGAGTTCAATTCCTGGGTCAGGAAGATCCCCTGGTGAAGAGAATGGCAACCCACTCCAGTATTCTTGCCTGGAAAATTCCATTAACAGAGGAGCCTAATGTGCTATAGTCTATGGGGTTGCAAAGAGTCGGACACAACCGAATGACTAACACACACACATTTTTTATTTACTGTGTGGGTCCAAAGGCAGCTCTCTTGAACCATGATACAAGTAAAAGGATAGCATGCATATTAAAAGAATATTCTTCAGAGATTGTGAAAATGAGTTCAATTTATATGAAATGATAGAAAAATGAAACCATCCAAACATCAGTATTCTCATTCTTCTCTGAGGCATAAAATACCACAGCTTAATAGGAAAGTTATAAATGAGCTACAAGGGAGAAAAGAAGGAAATCTTCAGCCCCAGAGCAAGCTTTCTTTTTATTGTTACCCTGATAAAACTAGAATCTATCAAGAAAACTTACCATCATCACAAATTCTGATCATCCATATTACAAAAGGAATAGTTAAGGACAAAGTTAAAAGATTTGCCTCAGATTATTAACATTTCTGCTTCATTTTAATATACAAATATGCAATAACAATTATGCAGCAATCCTTTGTAAATTCTAAACTGTACCAAGTAGTACATGTTCTTAGAGACACTGAAGAAACAGGAAATGATTTTATTAGTAAGTGCCTCTCTCTATAGGCCCGCCTATTTCTCTTCTTGCTCCTCAGGTTGTAATATCGCTTGAAAATCTCCACAGTAACATCTAGACACACATCTCTCTATATGACTAAATAGTTTTCATTTGTCTCACATATTTGTTTTATTTAATACATGGGCTTGTCAGTTATCTACATTTACTTGAAAATTTATTTGCATAGAATACACCTGTACACACGCACATACACATCTAAATTTCCAAACAGTTTCAAATAATTTAAGGAACATGAACACAGTTAACACTAGTCAGTTAAAATCAGTGAGACTGAAAGCATTAGATGAGGGAAATAATTGCATCCAAAAGATGGGATAAGATATTTTAAATATTCTGCAAGTCCAACAGCCCAAGAAGAAAGAATGATGTTTTGTATCCTTCTGTAGTTCTTATGTGATTTAAAAAAAAAGACTTAAAAGACAATCGTGTCCTGATCCTTAGTTGATACAGGTATTCATTAAATTGCATCTTACAGAAAGACATTGATAGTGTGATTAAAAAGAGTCCTACCATCCTGAGTAAAAGATCTGGGTACAAAGTGTATAGAAACACATATCTATTTCATTTACAGTTTCTGGTAAAGGTCAATGTGTACTGAAGTGGCAGCATACCCATCTTAGATACTTCATAGGGGTAATCCATCAGAAACTGCTCTGAGAGGTCAAGCAAGGGGAGCACAGTTGTTAATATTAATACTTAGTGAACTCGGGAAGAACCATCTGTTTCTATGTGCCTTCATGTGTTTTTCTCTCTCCTGCCACCCATTCAAATTCTCTTCCCTTCTGCACATTGAAATCTATTCCCAGGGGACATTTGACAATTATTGGAGTCCATATTTTTGGATTCTGTTGCATTTACATTTTAAGATTTGCCTTCTGTATGAAAAGAAGAGATTTTGCCTTTGTTATTCATTCTTAGAGGGAGAGGAAGGGAGTCATCTGGGGTCGGAATGAGAGGCTTTTTTGATGGCTGCCTGTTCCTTAAATTTGCAGTGACCACAGTGCAATCAGCTGGATGACACATGAACCAGTAATGGAAAGACAAACCAATGAGGCAGTTGCCCCTTCACCACTGATTAAGTATTTTTATCAGAAATGTTTTTAAAAATATATTTAGTATGGATGACTGACTATCATCTCTATTATATAATTTGGGGAGGTTGCATGAGTGTCAAAGACAGCATAGAATCAAAATCTTGAAACTTTTCTCAAGATTTTATTAGCTGAAGATATGTAATTTAATGCCTGTATTAATTAGATACTGTAAGAAAGAGATTTTGAGTTAAGAATAGTGATAATGCTTGCAAATGGACCACAGTGTGGTTTAAAGGGTCATTAGAACAGGGGGCCATAAGGTTCATGTCCATTTGGTGTCATTTGCCATCTCCATGACCACAGGCAAGCAAACCTAAGCCTTGGTTTCTAATCTATAAATTGCAATTACACTTTCCCTCCTCTATGAGATCATTGTGACAAATAGTTTAGATAATGTATACAAGGTGATTAATAATACACCTTGAACATAGTAACTGTTCCAGGTAAATATTACCACAATCACCCTACTATGACTACAACTGTTATTATTTCATACACTTGCTAAAAAATACAGAAGATATGTAAGCATAGGAACTTTATGATGTGCAGCAGAATAAGTAAAAATTAACATAAATATTTCCTTTTTCATAATCTTTGCTTAGCAATCATCCGCTAATGCTTTTAGAAAATTTCTTTTTTACAAAGAGCTAAAAGTTGTATGTAGGATTGAGGTTATTTTCATGTTCTTTGACAGTTAGAAGCAATAAGAGCTTTTTAATTTTTTTCTTATCTTGGAGAACTCCATTAAATCAAATGCTTTGAAATATTTTATTTTTAAAAAATGCTAATTTGGAATTCTTAAAAAAGAATAAGATCTAAAAGCTATCAGATGGCAGGCCAAAAGAAAACTGGGCATAGTCTTCAGAAAAAAAATACTTTATACCTCATCCTTCATCTATTTTTGGTTAAGTTTCCATGGAGTTCTATCCTTGTGGGGTATTTGGACTATGCTGATGTCTGAGAAGCAAGAAAATAGTCTAGAAAACTGAATCTGAAAGCTCCCAAAACTGTCCTTCCTGAAGCATTCAAGAATTTATTAACCCTACAGAGGCCCCACTAAATCAGAATAGTGCCCCAATAATGTGCATTTTAATAGTCTGTTTATATTATTTAAAAGCCATTGTAGTGAATGCTGGATAAATAAATACTTTCTTTGGATATTTTAGAGGACAGTGCTTCTTTTACTAGTATTATTTTTAGAACTAATAAAATGATAACCAGGTTGTTTCATCATTGTCATTCATTTTTGGCTTTTCTCATGTTGTTGAGTATAGTCCTGATACCTGATAATACCAAACAATAGAAATGAACTTTAAATGTTGTGGGCCATGAACTGTAAACATTTAGAAGAGCATTCTTGGGCAGAGTCTGTGTAGTTGTTTGTCCATCATTGTGTCCATTTATAACTCCTGTACATATCTACTTAACTGAAATCTATTTAACTCAATGGGCTTCCCTGGTGGCTCAGTGGTAAAAAATCCACTTGCCATTGCAGGAGATGTAGATTTAATCTCTGGCTCAGGAAAATCCCCTAGAGAAGGAAATGGCAACCCACTCCAGTATTCTCACCTGGGAAATCCCATGGACAGCAGAGTCAGGCAGGCTACAGTTCATGGAGTTACAAAAGTGGCAGAAACAACCTAGCAACAACAAACCTTTAACTCAGTCTCAAACATTTAACTCACATTTAACTCAGTCTCTAGAATACTTGAAATCAGTAGTGGGGATGTGTGGGAATCTCAGAGAACAGACAGATTGAGACACAGAGAATATTAACTCTATGTACAATTTTTAAATTAAATATTAAATGATACATTAAAACTAATCTTCAAAGAGAGAAATTTTTTCATGCTCCATGTAGGCTTTCTCTCTTTTGCAATAGACATATTTGTGCAATTGGAAAATGGATGCTATGAAAATGGTGAGTAACCTTTACAATTGTGGTGTTAGAGGAATCATTGAAAGAGGAGAAAGAAAGACTAGCTTCCAGAAAAATAAAAGGAAGAGTGCACATTAAAATGGCCTAATAAAACTATTCAAAATGGACTTCCCTAGTAGCTCAGCCCATAAAGCATCTGCCTGAAATGCAGGAGACCTGAGTTCAATCCCTGAGTCAGGAAGATCCCCTGGAGAAGGTAATGGCAACCCACTCCATTATTCTTAGCTGAAGAATTCCATGGACAGAGGATCCTGGTGGGCTACAGTCCATGATAAAGAGTTAGACACAATTGAGCAACTAACACACACACACAATGAAGTTTAAGTTTCTAAAATATGATTTTACACATTTTCATCTGTGCATAATTTTAATAGATCACCACCAAAAGAAGCAAGAGAGTTCCAGAAAAAAACAGATATTTCTGCTTTATTGACTATGCCAAAGTCTTTGACTGTGTGGATCACAATAAACTGTGGAAAATTCTGAAAGAGATGGGAATACCAGACCACCTGACCTGCCTCTTGAGAAATCTGTGAAGGTCAGTTAGAACAGGACATGGAACAACAGACTGGGTCCAAATAGGAAAAGGAGTACATTAAGGCTGTATATTGTCACCCTGCTTGTTTAACCTATATGCAGAGTACATCATGAGAAATGCCGGGCTGGAGGAAGCACAAGCTGGAATCAAAATTGCTGGGAGAAATTTAATAACCTCAGATATGCAGATGATACCACCCTTATGGCAGAAAGTGAAGAACTGCAGAGCCTCTTGATGAAAGTGAAAGAGGAGAGTGGAAAAAGTTGGCTTAAAGCTCAGCATTCAGAAAACAAAGATCATGGCATCCGGTCCCATCACTCCGTGGGAAATAGATATGGAAACAGTGGAAACAGTGTCAGACTTTATTTTTTTTGGTGGGGGGGGGCTCCAAAATCACTGCAGATGGTGACTCCAGCCATGAAATTAAAAGACACTTACTCCTTGGAAGAAAATTTATGACCAACCTCGATTGCATATTCAAAAGCAGAGACATTACTTTGCCAACAAACGTCCATCTAGTCAAGGCTGTGGTTTTTCCAGTGGTCATGTATGAGTGTGAGAGTAGGATTGTGAAGAAAGCTGAGCACCAAAGAATTGATGCTTTTGAACTGTGATGTTGGAAAAGACTCTTGAGAGTCCCTTGGACTGCAAGGAGCTCCAACCAGTCCATGCTAAGGGAGATCAGTCCTGGGTGTTCATTGGAAGGACTGATGCTAAAGCTGAAACTCCAGTACTTTAGCCACCTCATGTGAAGAGTTGACTCATTGGAAAAGACTCTGATGCTGGGAGGGGTTGGGGACAGGAGGAGAAGGGGACGACAGAGGATGAGATGGCTGGATGGCATCACCGACCGATGAGTGAACTCCGGGAGTTGGTGATGGACAGGGAGGCCTGGCATGCTGTGATTTATGGGGTTGCAAAGAGTCGGACATGACTGAGCGACTAAACTGAACTGAACCAAGATATAGTTGGGGTTTCTGCCAAATCCTCTAAATTCTTTGCAGTGAAAATCATAAAAGTTGAGAAGAGAAAGAGGGGGAGAGAGAGTGAAAGAAATAGTGTGTGTGTGTGTGTGTGTGTGTGTGTTTGTAACAGTCAAATGTTAAAACTCTCCTTTAAGGTAACTTAATTATACTTGAAATTTCCAATATGATAATGAAAAAACAGACCTGAAAGAGAGCATGGAAATGAGAAGAATTGGGAAGTGAGATAAGTTTATGACATCAATATTTTTGAGCCCTATTATCAAAAAAAAGTACTCATAACATCATGTTTTAAATCAATAACATAGTCAGACAAACAAAGCAAACCTTGCATGTGCACACACACACACA